>JAJIYU010020151.1:0-10536 GCA_030144865.1 Tinospora cordifolia | reverse complement strand
TGAATGATTGATTTTTTTTAATATTTTCAACCTTAATTGCATAACGGCATTAATTGAAGGGAAGATGTTGCTAAGTGAAGTAACCACAAGAGTCACTTTCACATTACAGGGAAAAAAAATGGATAAAATGAAGTTACCATGAGAATTAATCAACTAGAGTATTAACAAAATCATCTCCCAAATTCACACGCAAAACAATTATTGCAGTTTCATTTTTTATATATAATAAAGCGAACCAATTAAGATAAAAGGGGAAGACGAAAAGGATTTTGGAAAACACTAGAGTATCTATTTTTTATGACGTACTTATTTTGCACTTACTAACCTAGAGGCTTTTTTCACAGAACCACCAGGCTAACAAACAACTTAACCTACTTAAAATTTAGGTCCAGAATGTGTTTTTTCAAGAGTATTTCTTCAGAAAAGAATTCAACAAACTAACCGCAGCAAGTACAATAGCTGAAGAAAAACCCACAAACTCACCACAACGACCATTAAAAAAGGAGATCAAGAAGAAGAAGAAGAAGAAGCCTAAACACACCGGCACTGAAGAGCTAAACTCGCCACAGCAACCATGAAAGATGAAGAAGCTACAAATTCGGTGCTTTAGTCCAGTCTTAGTAATTATTAAATATTTGAAGTCAACCATGCGTCGGCCATTGTCTAAATGGGCTTGTTTCTTTATTAGAAACCAGCTTTCCAGCTATGTTGATAGGCTCCATGAAAGCATTGAAAGGACTCAAATTGAAGGTGTTGCTAAATGACCACAAGAGTCACTTTCACATTACAGGGAAAAAAATGGATAAAATGAAGTTACCATTAGTGTTAAAGGAAACCCATTAAGAATATCCAACTTATCCCGCCAACATGTTGTACCTTTCATAAGAGGAATATTCCCCTGATGATTGGTTGTAGAGTGTCTTGCAAGTCAGTTACTTTCCTACAATTAGTTAGGATTTGTTTTGGTATATGAGAGACGCTTGTTCCTCATCTCAATGTTTGTATTTTCATTAAAATGGCTATATATTAAAAACCTCTCTGCCATAATGAAATGAGCAAAGTTTTCCTTTTGTTTAGTTTTTCATTCCTCTGTTTTACTGTTACTTCGCCTCAGTGCCGGCCCAATAATATCGGGGGCCCAGGGCAAAACGATAATTAGGGGCCCCAAAAATAATGGTTAAATTAATTTATAATTAATTTATAATTTTTTTAATTATATATATACATGGGTTTCTAAAAATAAGGGGCCCTAAGGGCAACGGGGGGCCAGGGCCGTCGCCCTTTGGGCCCCGCCTCCGGGCCGGCCCTACTTCACCTCTAGGCTAACGCCATGGCTGATCTCCCATCTTCATCTTCAGCTCCTCAAGTAGATGCAGCGAGGTCCACTGCTTCCCCTACTGTCATGTCCCACTCAGCAGCCATTGCTCCGTTTGGCGATGCTCTTAACTAGAGTCTACCGATCAAACTGGATCATAATAATTTTCTGTTATGGAAGTCTATTATTCTATCAATAATCAAAGGATATAGATTAGATGGATATCTTTTTGGAACAATGCCATCCCCATCACAGTTCTTGGTTGATACTGGAGAACCCAATCCAACATTTGATAAATGGATTAGCAGGGATCAACTGCTCCTTGGATGGGTGTTAAACTCTCTTACAAAGCAAGTTGCTACCTAGACCGTTGGCCATGAAACCTCTCATGCAACTTAGAAAGCAATTGAAGAAGTTTGCGGAGCTCATAATAGGGCCAAAATACAAATCTACAGAGTGAACATTCAGACAGGCAAAAAAGGTACCAAAACAATGAGTCAATACCTTAGTATGCTCAAAGAAAATGTTGATAGTCTAGCTGTTGCTGGGGCACCATTTTCAGAATCAAATTTAATTTCTTGTGCTCTAAATGGGCTTGATGCTGAGTTTTTGCCCATTACTACTCTCCTTCAAGACAAGGTTGACATTACCTGGGCAGATATGCATGCCTCTCTACTTAGTTATGAGACCAAACTTCAAACATTGCTATCAAACCACGCATCTGCAGTGAGTTCCTAACAGAGTATCTTGCCAAATGCCTCAGTTAGCACTGCATTTACCAATCCATTACAAAAACAAAATGGTCAGTCAATGCCCAACCAGCAAGGAAATCAGAATGCATGCTCCCAACCATCTAATTATAGAGGAGGAAATAATTCTCGCGGCCGGTTCTGAGGACGAAGTGGTCGTAGTTATCACAACTCCAACTGACCCACATGCCAGATCTGTGGCAAGCACGGACACTCAGTTGTATATTGCTACTACCATGATGATGTTAACTACATGGGATCCTCACCTCCTCAGGACCATGTCCTACAAAGACACCGAACTTCACTACACCTAATGCCTTTGTTGCCACAGCCGATAATAGTTCATATGGAGCATGGTATATTGATAGTGGTGCCTCATCTCATGTAACATCGGACCCCTCTCAGTTGAGTGCACATTCAGATTATACAAGTAATCAATCATTGGTGGTTGGTAATGGGAGTTCTTTATCTATCTCTCATCTTGGCAATGCTTCTTCTCCGTCTCTTCCCTCCACTCTAACTTTCCCCAACACTTTCTAGAATTTGTTGCTGACTCTCAATAAGAATCTTTTTAGTTACTAGAGACAATAATGTATTTCTAGAATTTGTTGCTGACTGTTGTCTTGTGAAGGATTTACATACCAAGGAGGTGTTTCTTCGGGGAATTCTTAAAGATGGACTTTATCAAGTAACCAATGTCGATCCTGCTCCTCAAGCCTATGCATCAGTTTCTTCAACTGTCATCTCTCCAAATGTTTGGCACATACACTTAGGTCATCCCTCTAAAAATGTTTTACATCATGTTCTTAGTAGTTGTAATCAGTCTCTTTCATCAATTAATCTGGATTTTTGTTCAGCTTGTAGGTTAAGTAAGAGTCATGCTTTACCATATCAGAAATCTTCTATGTGCACCACTTCTGTTTTAGAATTAATACTCACTGATATTTGGGTCCATCTCTTGTCCCTTCTATGGATGGTTTTCATTATTACATTCATTTTCTTGATGATTTTTCAAGGTTTACTTGGATTTACCCTCTTAAACACAAATCAAAGGCTCTATCCATGTTTATACAATTTAAACTTTGAGTTGAGAAACAATTTTTTGCTTGTATCAAATGTGTTCAATCAGATTGGGGAGGCGAATATCGTCCATTTGAATCATTCTTGAAACAAAATGGAATTGGTTTTCAACACTTGTGCCCATATACCCATGAGCAACATGGCCAGGCTGAACGAAAACATCGACATATTGTCAAAACCAGCTTGTCTCTACTTGCTCGTGCTCATCTTCCATACTTTTTTTAGTGGGAGGCCTGCCACACAGCTGTTTTTATTATAAATCTTCTTCCCACCCCTGTTTTGAATAACAGTTCTCCTTATCAGATATTACTTCAACGGCCACCTGATTATGCCATTTTTCGTGCTTTTGGTTGTTCTTGCTATCCTTACATTTGTCCCTTTAACAAAATCAAATATCAATTTAGATCTAGACATTGTGTATTCTTGGGCTATAGTGAGTCTCATCACGGATATAAGTGTCTTAATTCCAAAGGGAGGATCTACATTAGTCGGCACGTTATTTTTTATGAATATGAATTCCCCTATCTAGCAATGTTTAAGTCCCATTCTTCACCATCATCAGTTCCCATTTCGCCTTATTCTTCTATTCCTCTTCCTCTTATTTCAAATTCTTTCTCCTCTTCTTCTAGTTTATCTGTTGTTGTTCCCTCTGCTTCTAATTCTCCATCTGCACAGTCTCAGCTTCCCTCTTCTTCTTCCTCAAATCCTGCACCTTCGCCAATTCTTCCATCTCCAGCTTCTTCTGAAAATTCTTCACAAGTGAATTTACCCACACAATCCCCTTCAACTGCCTTACCAACTCATCCCATGATTACGCAAGCCAAGGATGGCATTTTCAAAGTGAAAAATCTGTCAGCTCTCATTGTTTCTGCTGGTTACTTAGATTCCATTCCTGACACTGTTCAAGAGGCTTTGAATCTACCTCATTGGAGGAATGATATGGAATCTGAAGTTTTAGCTTTGACCTCGTTTGGTACGTGGACTTTGGTTCCCTCTTCAGTAGCTCAACAATAGTCTAATACTTTGGTTGGTAATCGTTGGGTCTTCACCATTAAATCCAACTCTAATGGCTCGATAAATCGCTATAAAGTTAGACTCGTCGCCAAAGGCTATAGCCAAATTCCCGGTATTGATTTTGTTAATACTTTTAATCCAACTGTGAAACCATCAACAGTTCACATAGTTCTCTCTCTGGCAATTTCTTCTCAATGGATAGTGAAGCAATTGGACATCAATAATATTTTTCTTTATGGAAAGCTAACTGAGACAATTTTTACCCCTCAACCAAAGGGATTTGAGGATCCAGCTAAACCAGGTCATGTTTGCCATCTTCATAGGGCTTTGTATGGTCTTTGACAATATCTAAGAGTTTGGTTTAATCGCTTACGCACAGCCTTACTTGCTTGGAAATTTACAAATTCAAAAGCTAATTCATCCCTCTTCATTTATCATCATCACAACAAAATCATTTATTTCTTGGCGTATGTAGATGACATTATTATCACTGGTAATGATCCCAATCTTCTTCAACATTTTGTCATTCTCTTGGATCAGACTTTTGCATTAAAAGACCTGGGTGACTTATATTATTTCTTAGGCATTGAAGTTTATTGAGATTCCTCTGGTATCTATCTTAATCAGGCTACTTATGTTAATTCTTTGTTACACAAAGCTGGGATGGTTATGCTCAAATCAATTTCTACTCCTGTAGCAGTTGGACAACAACTCTCTTCGACGAATTCTCCTCCCTTCAGTAATGGCAAACTATAATGGAGTTTGCTTGGCGGTTTACAATATCTGCTACACACTCGGCCAGACATTGCATTCATTGTAAATCGCTCAAGTCAATTCCAACTGAATCCATCATTGCGGCATTGGCAAGCTCTCAAACAAGTTCTTCATTATCTTTCGGGAACTACTCACTACTCTCTACACATTAAACCTTGCACCACGTTATTCTTGACCGGATTTTCAAATGTTGATTGGGCATCTACTCCAGATGATAGAAAATCAATGGTTGGTTACTCTGTATTTTTTGGTGCTTCCTTGGTTTCTTGGCAGTCAAAAAAGCAACAGGTCATTGCCCGTTCTAGTACCGAATCAGAATATCGTGCCTTTGCTAACACCACTGCCGAAATTACCTGGATTTGATCTCTTTTATCTGAGCTTCGCATTTCCCTTCCTGCTACTCCAGTTCTTTGGTGCGATTACTTGGGTGCTGGTGCACTTGCAGCCAACCCAGTTTTTCATTCTCGCACCCAACATATTGAACTTGATGTACATTTTGTTCGTGATAAGGTTCTAAATGGTGAATTGGTTGTTTAGTATGTGCCTACAGAAGGTCAAATTGATGACTGTTTTACTAAGGTTTTGTCTCAGGCACAGTTTACTTATCTCCATTCCAAACTCGGTGTTATTCCTCTACCCCTTCGTTTGTAGGGCGAATGTTAAGGAAACCCATTAAGAATATCCAGCTCGTCCAGCCAACGTGTTGTACCTTCTAGAAGAGGAATATTCCTCTGATGATTGGTTGTACAGTGTCCTGCAAGTCAGTTATTTTCCTGCAATTAGTTAGGATTTGTTTTGATAGATAAGAGACACATGTTCCTCATCTCAACGGTTGTATTTTCATTAAAATGGCTATATATTGAAAATCTCTCTGCCCAAAATGAAATGAGCAGAGTTTTTTCTTTTGTTTAGTTTTTCATTCCTCTATTTTTCTGTTACTTCTCTATTTCTGATAATTAATCAACTAGAGTATTAACAAAGTCATCTCCCAAATTCACACGCAAAACAATAATTGTAGTTTCATTTTTTTTATATAATAAAGTGAGCAAATTAAGATAAAAGGGGAAGAGGAAAAATATTTTGGAAAATACTAGAGTATCTATTTTTTATAAAGTATTTATTTTGCACTTACTAACCTAGAGACTAACAAACAACTTAAACTACTTAAAATTTAGGTCCTGAATGTGTTTTTTCAAGAGTATTTACTAACTGCAGCAAGTATAATAGCTGAAGAAAAACCCACAAACTCACCACAGCGACCATTAAAAAAGGAGATCAAGAAGAAGAAGCCTAGACTCACCGGCAGTGAAGAGCTAAACTTGCCACAGCAACCATGAAAGATGAAGAAGCTACAAAGTTGGTGCTTTAGTTCATTGTCTAAATGGCTTGTTTCTTTATTAGAAACCAGCTTTCCAGCTATGTTGAGGGGCTCCATGAAAGCGCTGAAAGGGTATTAACTACTTAAAATTGAGGGGCTTTCTTACTACTCTTTGGGCCTGGCTAAGACAGTTTGTTTGGAATTTTGATATGGCCCGAGAACTAAAAGAAATAGTCGGAGAAGATGCAATAAGATGTATTTGATTTTTGATAAATGTCTTTATCTTAGGAGATAGGGTTTCCTTAGGATTAACAACGCATAAAGTTTCTTTGTCCTATATAGATAAAGTTTTCCTTTTTGGCTTAGTTCTTCCTTTCTGGAGCTCCCCAAGCTTGAATTGGGTAAATAAGAACTTGCAGGATTAGCTTCTATAACATTGGTGCTTTTATTACCTAACCATAACTCCCAAAGCCAACCCCAACCCCATTGAGGACACCCTCTTGGAAATTATAGCAAGGCTGACAACCATTGATGAAATTGCCAATAAGTTAGCAGCAATTGAAGCTACTCAATCTTCCCTAACACTGCCAGTCGTTGTTATGCAATCTTAGATTGACCATTAGCGGCACCCTCCTACTCCTCACCAATAGCCACCTCGAATTTTTTTATCCCAGTTTACCTCCCCCCAAACCCATCCACACTTGTTCCATCGTGGTTCTTCTTCTAACAATGCAAACCCACCACCATTATCCCTGCCACCAATGCCTACTCATACATTGAAACCACCCAAGTGGCATCTATCATTTTTTGACGGAACCAACACCTTAAACTGGTTATTCTAGGCTGAACGATGCTTTGCGTTTTACAAAATCCCACCAGAGCAACAGTTACACCCTATTGCACTCTATATACAAGGGGACACCCTCAACTAGTTTAAATCGATGACAACCAACAATCAGCTCACCACCTAGAACTTCTTTACCAAATCCTTGGAGCTATGCTTTGGTCCATCAACTTATGAGAATCACTGCCTCCAACTTTTCAAATTGTACACGATTAATTAATCACGTACTGAATTTTCCTATACAACATACAAGTGTCAATGTTCCATCATCTGTGGTTTTAGCCTCATCGCCTTCAACTACTCCTGGTGCCTACCCCTTCCCTATGTCATCCCAACCACCTACTGTGATTGTTGATCCTCGTGCCTCTCGCTATCCTCCATGTCTCCATAAGTCCACTCAACTGCCAGGTTTCTCATATAATTTTTATTCACATTCGTTTTCCTCTTTTTTGGTTTCTATTCATAATCTCTCTGAGCCCCTTTCTTATAAGGTGGCAGCACTCGATCATTTATGGCAACAGGCAATGACTGAGGAACTCACTGTACTTGACAAGACAACAACTTGGGATTTGGTTCTACTTCCACCTAGTAAAACTCCAGTTGGTTCTCGTTGGGTTTATAAGATCAAGAGCAAGTCTGATGGATCCGTTGATCATTACAAAGCAAGCATAGTTGCTAAGGGTTTTACCTGACGATATGGCATGAATTATGAAGAGATTTTTGCTCCAGTTGTCAAAATGACTAATGCACGTACTCTTCTTGTCATTGCATCTACATGTCAATGATCTCTTTCTCAAATGGATATAAAAAAAGCTTTCTTACATGGGGATCTCAAAGAATAAGTTTATATGACTCCTTCCTTAGGTGTTGCCCATAACCCTGGAGATGCTTGCAAACTAAAGAAAGCGTTATATGGTCTCAAACAAGCTCCTCGAGCTTGGTTTGAAAAGTTTTCTACAGTGATTGCTTCTTTTAACTTTACATCTAGTGCTTCTAATTCTACTTTGGTTGTGTGTTCTACATCTGCGGCACAGATCCTTTTACTTTTATATGTTGATGATATAATTATTACGGGTGACGATTTACCTGGAATTGTTGCATTAAAGTTGGAATTGACTCATCACTTTGATATGAAGGATTTAGGCTCTCTTCGATATTTCTTAGGCATTGAGGTTGATTATACTCCTAAAGGCTTCATTCTTTCTCAATTTAAATATACTGATGATATCATCCAATGTGTTCATATGTCAAATTCTTGAACTATTGATATTGCAATTGAGCAAAATGTTCGCTATACTTCCACGGGTGGTACACATTTGCCTGATGTCTCTCTCTATTGTATTATGTTGGTAGTTTGGTTTATTTAATCATTACTCGTCTAAATATTGCCTATGTTGTTCATATTGTTAATTAGTTTGTTGGTTCTCCTACTACCAGTATTGGGGTGTTGTTCTTCGCATTCTTCGATACCTTTGTGATACTCTGTGTAATACCCTGACTATTTTTTGTATATATATATATATGTATGCATATGTCATTTAATTGATTAATTGGTATAATCACATGCATATATATTAATTAGTACCTAAGTATGCGACAATTTATTGGTGCATATACGTATATATATATATATATATATATATATATATATTTGTTATTGATATGCAATTAATTAATTGGCACAGAAGTATATAGGCATATGCATTAATTAATATTATACATATAGAAATGTTGAGTAAATATACTCTTTTCTATTTCAATAAGAAAATAATATTTTGAATAATATACTTAGTATTATATTAATATAGAAAAGTATATGTATAAAGTCTTAATTAAATACATTCATGAAAAAAATATTTTATTTAGTATGATATTAATATATATAGAAAAGTATATGTGTAAAGGAAATTCATTCATGAATATAATATTTTATTTAGTATGATATTAAGATATGCATATATTATATAGAATAGTATATGTGTAAAAGAAATGTATTCATGAATATAATATTATTATAGTCTCACATTGGAAAAATAGACAAAACTAGTTGAAAAATAATTCTATATAAACTCTTCCTACTCTACCCATTTCAAATATAAAAAATGATAGTCCCACATTGGAAAAATAGACAAAACTAATTGAAAAATGACTCTATATAAACCCCCTTACTCTACTCATTTCATTCATCTCAAAGCAAGAGTTGAAATTCTTTTTGCTCTCTCTTTGCCTCATTCTTGGCAACGTTAGTTTTTTTTTCTTGAGCCATTCTAAATAGCTTGCAAGGTAGTAGCAATGAAGTGTTACAAAGATTTTAGGAAGCGGTCTCGATGTGAATTTCTTTCCTTTCTTTTAATTTATTATTTTGATTTAAACAATGCTTGCTTGTTTTTATTAGTTTGATTTTATTCTTGTCCTTTGTATTTATACTATTCGATTATTATATTGCTTATGACTAAGAGAATATGCTCTGTAGTTGCGTCTTGTATGATCTTCTACATAAAAAATCGAAAGTCAATGTTCATGTTTTACTATTTGAGTGTTTAAATATTGTTGAAATGTTTATTTATTATACCATTGCACACATAAATAAAGATTAAATAAAGATTTCAACCACGTACCGGTACGGGAGACTTTCTGTGTTCTATGCAGAATTGGAACTGGTTGTCAATACTGATACCAGAATGGAACGGGTTTCAAGAATGATCCCACTAGAGATGGGTTTAAGTTTCAGAATTGATCTCTCTGCCAAGATCTAGAGCATAGAGGTTATTCTCATTCAGTCTAAATTACGACTGAAACAATATGTTGTTTGAATCGATTTAATCCTTGAAAGTGTTTGACATGCTTGTATTATTTGGTTGAAATAATGAATTAAATAGATAGAATGATTTACTAGGCTCTTTAGCTCACCCCCTATTTTTCACATTTCAGAAAATTAACTTATCAGCCAACGTGGAGAATTATTTGTTCTTTTATATATTTCATTATAGGGCATGTGGCCCCAAGCTAAATTATGTTTTTCAGTTTTGAATTTATTTTTGCTATAATTAATCATTGTACTCAGAATTTTCGAATGAATAAATGAAGGATCTTATTTATTATGATTTCATTTTGTACATAGACTAATGTACACAGGAACCCTCATAGATTTAAGTATAAGAAGAAGAAAATGTAGCACGAGCCCGTCTCCCGGGCAGCCCAAAATTAATGATCAAAGAAAATTAAAACGTCAAATGACGTGGACGATAGGGCTCAGGAGGAGGGGTGTTACAAAGGTGGTATCAGAGCCTAGGCTTTAGATGCCTTAGGCAAGAATTAGAAGGCTTCCCAACTTCCACCTAAGCTTTCAGGTTCAAGTGTCTCATACCACTCTACCCCTTCCACTTAGGTTTTCACCCAGAACAAAGCTGCACCCAAACAATTTCGCAAATGTCTCGATTTC
>JAJIYU010020150.1:0-10560 GCA_030144865.1 Tinospora cordifolia | reverse complement strand
CATAATTAATTCCACTAAAATTGTAATTTTCATTTAATTATCCTAATTTTTATTATATCTCCAATATAAATTATTTTTCATGTGCCAACCCATCATTTGCACCCAAAATTTTTTAAAATCTTTGAAATTAATTTTCACTTGACTTATTTCATTTAATTTCCTTAAACTTATTTATCTTTAGTTATTTGACAAAATTTTTGAGATATTACACCTCTATTTTTGAAATTGTAAAACGTTTTAGAAAGTGTTTTAAAAAAGTAAGTATATGTTTTTAAAATGTTTTGTTTGGATACAAAGACTACAAGTTGAGTTGATAGTGGGTAAGCGTTGTCTCGAGTAAAGCTAAACATTGAAAGGGAGGTGGGTTATCCCGCCCTAGAAAGCACGGTTGTTAAACAGAGTTCAGTCTCGCCGCCCGATCTAGAGACTGTCCCACCAGCTTATACAAGTGGTCTGAGTTGAAGAACACCCTTACTTTCTATAAAAGAAAATTAGAAGGTAAAAAATTAGGGCAAAAAACTGTTTAGAAGTCGAAAAAGAGGCCGAAGGTGGTGTTTTGATTATACAAAGGTTGTGAGTCAACCAGTTTGAAACCATGGGTCTTGGGGATTGACCTTAGGTAGAGACATGGGGGTAGCCATAGGTGGCACAGTGGATCAAAAGCATAAGTCTCTAGGATATAGGCAAGAGACTCAAACTTGTTTGAAAATAAAAAATTGTTTGATCAGGACATGAGACCGGGAAGCTTCTATATCTTTCAGTTTCTACGTAGTATGGGATGCATAAGAATTCAAGGATATGGAGGAAGCCTGGACTCAGAGAATGATGGACCATGTGTGATGAATGATCGGTAACTCTGGCAGAATGATTTTCTCTATGCTCGCTGGTATGGGACGGTGGAGTATAGTGGGCTCGAGAACTTTAGTTATCGAGCAATTTGCGAAATTGTTTGGGTGTGGCTCTGTTCTAGGTGAAAGCCTAAGTGGAATGGGTAGAGTGGTATGGGATACTTGAACCTGAAAGCTTAAGTGGAAGCTTGGAACCTTATTGTGCTAGCTTGATTGTATGATTGTCTAATACGCATGATGTAATGTTTATTTGCTTTGAGACCAAATCATGTACCCATGCATGAAAAGAATCTAGAAGAAAAACCTTTAGGCCACTGAACAAATACTAATAGTATGAACATTTGATGAAGCAAATACTGACAACCTACTCGATTTGTAGACAATCGCTACTTGATTCACAACCTCTGATGAAACTGAGCAACGAGAACAAGAATTGCCTGCTGGAATGGAGGCATGGATGGAGGCCATAATGGATGAGATGTTGCAGAGGGTGCTGGATCAACTATTGTGGGTACTTCTACAATAATCCCTCAAGCAGCTCCTCAGCCCCAAGTACTTGAACCCACTCAGGTTCAACAGCCAGCACCGGCCCAAGATCCTGAACGTCAGAGGGCTCAGGAGGGTTTGGAGGATGAGAAACAAAGGAAGATTGATGATAGAGCTACAAAAGCTCCATCCTCCTTCATTTGATGGGACTACTGATTGTATCTCAGCGAACCACTGGTACCAGAGATGAGGGAAATTCTCAATGTGTAACACCCCAACCCACGTATCTTTAAGCATTGGACACGACCACCATTTTCTTGGCAGTGGTCTAAACCAAACTGCGGGCCGGGCCAGTATTACTTTACAAATGACACACACTTGACTTTCTTTCTATTTCAATTATTTCATACCTTGATCGCAGTTAACAATACATGACTTAAATTTAGGAATTTAATTAGGCAATAATAAAAAAGTAACTGAAATTCATAAACTCAATTACTTAAATAAAATTGAGTATATAATTTGATAAAAAAAATTATTACAGCTGAAGTCTTAAAACTTGAGCAATATGCCCTTACATAAAAATTAAAAACTTTTTAAATAAAAGAACCTAACTAATTTTCATGGTCTTCATGTGAATCAATTACCTAAAAAATAGAAGGAAGGGTGAGCACATAGCCAAGTGGATCTTTCTAAACGTCTAAATCATTATTTCAATTCAAACAAACCAAGCATATCAAACACTTTTGTACATTAGGTGATTCAAACAAATTTCTTGTTTATGGTTGACATTCAGACCGAAAGAGTTTAATCTCTGTGTTTCACATCGTGGGGAGAGAGAGTGACAAACGAAACTTAAACCCCAATATCTATGAAGTGGGATCACTCTTGGAAACCCAGTTCGAAATAGTCACTGGTAAACTAGCAAACCGGGTTGGGGGTGGAACACACACAATGACACTATGCAGTCCATCATCGCGCCGGTACGTGGATTGAATCATTATTTAATTTTTTCTTAGTGATAAAACACACAATATCGGATTAAGCCATCGATGCAACATATACAAAACATGAATCATTAAACATTTATTCATCGCACAATTCATGTATAACATGCATCAATATTCTTAATTTTTAAACATGCATAACATGTATATTCATGGCACATCAAATAAATAGAGCATGCATATCAAAACATATATTCAATCAATGATCTTCAAAACATCATCATACATGCAAGACTTATTTAAATTAAAATAAAGAAGTAGAAATTAGAAGTCACTTCCACCTTAAATATGTCCCTTTTGTATGCCTCTGAAATCCGGCAGAGTTCCGTTACTTCAAGGCTTCCAAACACTGAAGAACTCTCAAGAACACTCAAGAATAGTTCAAGATCACTCAAGAACTAAGGGGATTGCCAAGAAGAAGGCTTAGAGAACAAGATGACAATTCAACTCTTGTTTCTTGGGATGAGATGAATTGTGAGCATGGAGGGTGTTTATATAGAGTTCAAAAGGGTAGAGATGGCAAGTTTGTGGTGTTATCTTGTAGGAAACTTGCTAATTCTTTAGAATTTCGTGCCCCCTAAGCATAGGAGAATAGAAAGTGAATTTTTGGAAATTTTTGAGAATTTAGAAACCAATTATTAGATTTTTCGAATATTTTTCGTGATTTTATTTCGTATTTAATTGGAGCCTCGGATCTAGACCGTCGTATCGTCCTCGAGATTTCGTTCGCGATCAAGATCAGGTGGGTAGAACGTCGGCCGTTAGATTTCCTCGATCGCAGCATTGGATTCGCGATTGAGATTAGGCGGGTGAAATCTAGAACGTCAGATTTCCTTGATCATAGTACTCGATTTGCGATTGAGGTCAGCGGGTTGATCGTTAGTCGTCGGATTTCCTCGATTGCAGTACTCATTTTCGCGATCGAGATTAGGCGGATGAAATCTGAATCATTGGATCGAGCGGATTGATCCTGGACCATTGGATTTAAACGATCGATCGTGAGCCATTCGATCTTGGTGATTCGGTGCATCCGGGCATTGGTTTCAGTTTGATCTCGTTCGTTGGATCTGGAAACTCGTTTGTGAACCGTTGGATCTCACTGATTCGGTGCATCCGCGCGCATGGTGAGGTTTGGATTGTGGCTGTGAGATCTCAGATCCTATGGATGATGGATTTCTGGCCGTTGGATGCAATTTCTAATACTAAAATTACTATTCTAAGTTGTTATTATTCGAAATTCTGCAATTATACACTTTTTAATTGATCAAAACTTGGTTTTCTTGTATATTCCTTTTTATTTTGATGATTTGTTGATATCTTCCCCTTTCTAATTTTTTTTAATATTGCATTTATTAGATATTTTTCTATTTCTTTAATATCTTTAATTAAATAATCCACATTTACTATTTCCATATATTTTTTTATTTATTTCATATTTCATTTTCAGATAATATTTTATGTAATTATAAATTAATATTTATATAATGTTCTATTTATTTTTAATAAATACATGTACCCTACATTTTTATTTAATTATATAAGTTTTTCTATATACATATTCCTATAATATGTAGTATTAACATTTATTATGCTAACACACACCTTATTCATACACATATTAACCTATATGTATGTATATATACTTTATTATTTCTTAAGCAACTCTTTAAATTTCATAATTAATTCTACTAAATTGTAATGTTCATTTAATTATCAAATTAAGGTCTTATTTGCCTAATTTATATTATATCTCTAACATATTTTATTTTTCATGTGCCAACCCACAATTTGCACCCAAAAATTTCTTAAAATCTTTGAAATTAATTTACTTAACTTATTTTATTTATTTTAAATTATATTGACAAAATTATGGGGTATTACACAATGTACTTAAGGTAACAGGGTCGAGGCGAGTGGCACTGGCCACGCACCACTTCAAAGGGCCAACTAGAAGTTGATGGCGTATTATGAGGATAGACCCTAATACAGATGTGGATAACATGAGCTTGGAGAACTTCTCAAAAATCTTCTATGAAAAGTTCTTTCCAAAGGCAACCTTAAGCAAGCTACAAGAGGACTTTGTTTTATTGAATCAGAGGGACATGACTGTAGCTAAACATGATAGGAAGTTCATCGAACTGGCCAAATTTTCCCTAGATCTGATTAGGGAAGAGAAAAGAAAGGCCAATCAATTTGCACAGGGTCTCAAGATGGAGATTTGAAAGACAGTGAAGACTCTAGGCTTAAAGACTTACAAAGATGTCATAGAGAAGGTTGTAAGACTAGAACAAGAACTCAACCTGCAACAAAGGTTAAGGGGAAAGAATAAGAGGCCTGAGAATGAAAATGATCAAGGGGCTCAGAAGAAAAGTAAAAATGGTGGGAAAGCACCACCTACACAGAAACGAGGGCAGGCCAAGAATGAGTCAAGGGAATAAGCAAAGAAGTAAGGGTTTTGTTTTGTGTGTTACCAGAAGGGTCATCTGGCTAGAAATTGTCCTAATGCACAGGCTCGAGCTCCTCAAAAATAGCCACAACATGGAGGAGGTTAGAAGGTCGTCCTCAAGGGAGGCAGCAACAGCCGAATGCCAATTAGAAGAATAACCAGGTCCGCGGGCAGAACCAAACCAGAATGTTTGTTGTTGAGGCTTAGGAAGACCAAGTCCTTACAGTAGAAGGTACATTTTCGTTGTTTAATGTTGTCGTGAAGTTGTTCTTTGACTTGGGCACCTCTAATGTTTGTTGTTTAATCTTTAATGTTGTCGTGAAAAACTAGCTGATAGGTTACAACTTGTAACGAAAACACTACCTGTAACATTGAATGTGTCTACACCAATAGGGACCATGGTGACTTCAAAAAGAATGTGTAGTTGTGACCTAAGGTTCGTGGATAAACTCATAACAGTAGATCTATGTACCTTACCTTTTAATGACTATGATGTAATCTCGGGGATGGATTGGTTGGACTAGTACCAAGCCCAGATAGATTATCCTAAAAGATGAGTAATTATAACCCTACCTTCTAGGGAAACCTATAGAATCAATAGGGATATGTAAAAACTACTGAGGAGTCCAACCATAGCCATGTTGAGTTGCTTAAGGCAGAAGAATGAGTTTGAGGAACTCTTTGAAGAAGAACCTATGGAACTGAAGAGGATCCAAGACCTAGCAGTGGTTAGTGAATACGAGGATGTGTTCCCAGATGACTTACCCGGACTACCACCTTAAAGAGATAGAGTTCAAGATTGAACTTCACCCTGGACCCAACCCTATAACCATACTTCTTTATAGAACGGCACCAGTAGAACTGATTGAGTTGAAGTCACAACTCGACGAGCTTCGAGAGAAAGGGGTCATCAGGCCAAGTGAATCACCTTAGGGAGCTCTGGTGTTGCTCGTAAAGAAGGATGGTTCTATGAGGCTTTGTGTCGATTATCAAAAGTTGAACCAAGCTACGGTGAAGAATAAATATCCTTTACCAAGGATTAATGACATATTTGATTAATTGAGAGGAGCCACTTATTTCTCGAAGATTGATCTTAGGTCGGGATATCATCAGTTAAGAATCAAGGAGTTTGATGCACACAAGACGACCTTCAAAACAAGATATGGACACTTTAAGTTCACCGTGATGCGCTTCAGTTTGACCAATGCCCCAACAACATTTATGGACTTGATGAACTGAGTGTTTAGACAGTATCTTGACCAATTTGTGGTGGTATTTGTAGATGACATCCTAATTTACTCCAAGTCAGAGGTTGAACACTTATCACACTTGTAGATAGTGTTGGAAACACTCAGAAGGCATCAATTATATGTCAAGTTTAGCAAGTGTGAGTTCTGTATGAAGACAGTCAAGTTCCTTGGCCACGTAGTGTCAGCAGAAGGCATATCTGTAGATTCGTAGAAAGTGGAAGCAGTTATGAATTGGAAGCAACCTCGGACATTTACAAAGATCAGGGAGCTTCTTAGGCCTGGCTGGATACTTTAGAAGGTTCATCCAAGATTTTTTCAAACTTGCAGAACCTATGACCAAGCTGACTAGGAAGGGAGTTAAGTTCGATTGGAATGAGAAGTGCGAACAATCATTCCAAGAACGAAAGAATAGATTGACTACGGCTCCTGTCCTAGTCACTACAACCCATGGTGTTACCTATACCCTCTATACTGATGCCTCACTGAGTGGACTTGGAGCAATGTTGATGCAAGAGAGACGAATAGTCGCTTATGCCTCGCAACAACTGAAGGTCCATGACAAGAATTACCCTACTCATGGCCTAGAATTAGCGGCCATCGTATTTGCCCTAAAGATTTGGAGACACTACCTTTATGGTGAAAAATTCGATCTGTTTTCAAATCATAAGAGCTTGAAGTACATCTACACGTAGAAAGAGTTGAACCTTAGGCAACATAGATGGATGGAATTCCTTAAAGACAATGATTTTCAATTACACTACCATCTGGGGAAGGCTAATGTGGTGGTTGATGCCTTAAGTAGAAAGTTCAACCACTAGGAGGAAGAAAATGGCTAGATGTACCAGTTAATCAAAACTTTAGGCTGGGAATAACCTTGAATGACAAGCAAGCCTACCTTTACAACATGTCTTGCCAATTGGATCTACTACATTAGATTAGGGAGGAACAAAGGCAAGACCAGTGGCTTGTAGGTCTGATAAAGGGAGTTGAACATGGTAAGCAACCTAAAAGGTTGGATGCTGAGAATATCCTGAGGCTCGGGGAGAGGATCTGTGTACCTAAGAATAGACAAAGTAAGAAGAAAATTATGGATGAGGCCCATCATACCAAGTATACAATACATCTTGGTGGAGATAAGATGTACCAGAACCTTAGAAAGACTTACTGGCGGAGAGGAATGAAGAGGGATGTGGCTAAGCATGTTGTCGAGTGCTTAACCTGTCAACAAGTAAAAGCAGAATATCGAAAACTCTCTGGAATGTTACAACCACTCCCTATCCCTAAATGGAAGTGGGATAACATTGCCATGGATTTCGTCAGTGGTTTGCCCAGGAACCACAAAGGAGAAGATACTATTTGGGCGGTTGTGGATCATCTTACCAAAGTGTCTTATTTCCTGCCAATCAGATCTACAGACCAAGTCAGTAAGCTGGGAGAACTATATGTGAAGGAAATAGTAAGGCTACATGGTCTACCCAAGACTATTATGTCTAACAGAGACTCTCACTTCACTTCACAGTTCTAACAGAGTCTACAGAAGGAGATGGATACTAAGCTCACCATGAGTACAACATTTCACCTTTAGATGGATGGTCATTCTGAGAGAGTTATCCAGATTTTAGAGGATATGTTGAGGTCTTGTATTTTAGACTTTAAGGGGAATTGGAACAAGTACTCACACTTGGCAGAGTTTGCCTGTAACAATAGTTATCAGGCAGGTATTAAGATGGCTCCATTCGAGGCTCTATATAGAAAGCTCTGTAGATCACCTCCGTATTGGGCTGAACTTAATGATCATATATTAACCGGACCAGATTTGGTGGAAGAAATGAATAACCAAGTCAAGTTAATACAGAATAGGCTGGCTACAACAAAAAGTCGTCAGAAGAGCTATGCTGACAAGAGGAGAAGAATACTAGAATTATAAGTTGGGAACAAAGTATTTTTGAAAATTAGTCCTCAAAAGGGCATCAAGAGGTTCGGATTCAAGGAAAATTTATCTCCGAGGTTTGTTGGACCCTTTGAAATACTTAGAAGAATCGAAAAATGTGCTTATCAGTTGGACCAACCAAGTCGAATTACTTCAGCTCATAACGTATTCCATGTGTCCATGTTGAGAAAGTATGAACCTGACCCTTCTCACATCATCCACTGAGAAGAAGTGAATATTTAAAATGATGCTAATTACGAGGAAAAAGCGGTCAGAATCCTCAACCATTAAGTACAGACTCTGTGAATGAAGGACCCCTTAGTGAAGGTACTGTGAAAACATCATGGGGTGGAAGAAGCTACCAGGGAACTCAAAAGCTAGATGAAGACAAAGTATCCACACCTATTCACTAGAAACCCTTAGTTATGTCCAAATTTCGAGGAAGAAATTTTTCTAAGGAGGATAGGTTGTGATACCCTAAATTCTTTGTACCCCATTAAATGAAATTTATCATTTATTTAGTGAAATTTGGGTGCAAAATGAAACCGAGCCCATTTCAAGGCTAAATTTGGCAGGTTCCAAAACTCTCATTTAGCGCCCCTTAGGAACCCAAAATAACTTAAAATGAAGTAAGATGACATGAACCAACTAAAGGGACAACATATCCAAAAATTAGAATAATTGGTCAAGGATAGGGTTTTCATTTGCCAAATGACCTTCAAGGGGTCCAAATTAGAGAGAATTGTCATTTAGAGTACTTCAGGGGATCAAAATGACCCGAAATAAAATGGAATGGCATGAACTAACAAAATGAATGAAATATCCAAAAATTGGAACAATTGACCAAGATTTGAAATTTCATTTGCCTAGTAACCTTAGTGGGTCTTAAATAAGGAAAGTTTCTGAAGGAAAATCACCTAAGGCCAAACCATACCTTAAAATGTGCATTAGTTTCATGTGATTCCAAAACTATAGGATATAAATCATAATTCCATGTAAATAAGGAGATATTATTTTTTATTTGATTTTTGTGAACCCATGAAGTCATGACCACCCCCACTTGATTGTGTACACCCACACCCACTTAAGCCAAACTTGGCCTAACCACGTACATGTGTATGTGCACACATGTGAGTAACCCTATTTAGATAGTTTCTTGGAACAAGATGAGCACCTTTGAATACTATATGGTGTCCCCTAAAATTTGATATTGTAAACCCATACTTGATGTCCAAGAAATAAGAAAATGGAAAAGTATTCCTTATGTGTTTGTGTGAGAAGCAAGCAAGGAAACCAAAAAGCAAAGTTGCCATGAGCACGGAGGGGACGTCCTATTTGAATTAGAACATGATTTAAACCTCTTTTGTGTTCACACATAGTTAGGAAACAAGATTATACTTACATCTTTTGAATTAGAAAGTCATAGTGGTCCCACTTGCCAACGATGAACACACTTGCCTTCTTTATGCAAACCATCCCCTTTATGTATAGAAACTTGCCCAATTTTTTGTGAGCTTCCCAAGTTGCCCAAGGCTTCCCTAGGATGTCCCATATGCTCTCATGAACATCTATATACAGCCCCCTTGCTCACTTTCATCTCATCCCAAAGCAAAGAGTTGACACTTCCTTCTTTGTTTGTTCTTGTCCTCCTCTTGGCACCTCTTCTCACCCTTTTTTCTCTCTTGTGTGAGAAGTTCTTATTTTAGTATTTTAGAGAGTTGTTGAAGTAGTCTTGTTGGTGGTTTAAAGTTCTTAAAGTGGTTGATAAGGTAAACCTCTGCCGGATTCAACAAAAACTCGGATTAAGGTGGAGTGGATTTCTTAAACCTTTACTTTGCTATTTCAAATTTCTAGCATGTTCATGCTTGTTTAAATTCTAATTTTCAGCATGTCTTATTTTAGTTTCAGCATATTTAATCATATTTTAATTTTAATTAGCATGTTTTTATGTTTTAATCACTCATGAAAGCATGCCATGCTTAGAATCCATGTTTAGGATTTAATTCAATGTTTCGAGCATGCGATGTAATGTTTTCATGCTTTCTTGGTTGTTTAAAATTCTGATATTTACATTTTAAATTTCTTTTATGATTATGTGATTCTTAAGTATAAGAAATTGAAGATAAGAACGTAACACACCAACCCCCGCATCTTGAAGCATTGGACATGACCACCATTCTCTTAACAGTAGACTAAACCAAACGGCCAGCCGGTGTTACATTTACAAGTACACAACTTGCATCACTTTCTATTTCAATTATTTCATGCCTTGATTATATTTAATGGTACATAAATTAAATTTAAGACTTTCATAAGGCAATAATACAAGAAATAACTGAAATTCATAAACTCAATTAATTAAATAAAATTGAGTACATAATTTGATCTTGAGGAAAAACTATTATAGTAGAAGATTCAAAACTTGGGCTGTAACACCCCAACCCCCACGTTCTTTGAGTTTCGGACAACCACCATTATTTTAACGGTGGACTTAACCAATTGGCGGGTCGGGCCGGTGTTACTTTACAAGTGACACACACTTGACTTTCTATTTTTCAATACCACATGCCTTAGAATAAATTCAATAGTGCAA
>JAJIYU010020149.1:0-10554 GCA_030144865.1 Tinospora cordifolia | reverse complement strand
CAGGTTCTCCCTTGCCGCTTGGGTGTGGGGGGGGGGGGGGGGGGGGGGGGGGGGGGGGGGGGGGGGGGGGGGGGGGGGGGGGGGGGGGGGGGGGGGGGGGGGCAGGGGTGGTATGTAAGAGAGACACTAACAACCCTCTACAAGAAGGAACAACATATGTGAAAAGTAGCTTTGTTACACATTAGGATTTTCTTTTGTAATTCTTTTTGCTATCCTTTCTATCATGTAAGAAGCAATTAGGATATTCCTCTCTTTGATGATGACAAGTGTATTGTAAATCAATTACTGTAATTTGTTTTCATCTTTATATATTTAGGGCTTTTGTTGATTCTTTCATGAGCAACTTATTTCATTCTTTGGTTTTTAATTTATAACACAATTTTAATAGAGATTAATTAATTTGAATGTCTTTGAGATGGCAGCGATGTTTAATTTAATGAAGTAGAAATGGAAGAAAAAAAGAGAGAAAATTAGTACATGAACCTCTTAGCAACACAACTTATGCATAGATCCTACAAAGTTCAAGAATTGCTACATTATTCAACACATAAACTCTGTTGTCATTGGCAAGTGACAAATTACCTTCATACTCAAAACACAGACTGAAAGTTAGTTTGATCATTTGCAGTGTGATGCATGTATTCTCTCATATCAAGAATCCATGATTGATGAGGGCGTTCGAATTACCCAAATAGTTCATTGAGTTATGTAAAAGGCTAATAGCATAAAATAGCAATATGGGCATATTTGCCATAGATTCGGCAGGTTGGAATATTGTTGGATCTTCCTTTACAACGTCTTTTTGAACAATTTCCTTCGTATGTTTTCTTGACAGTTTCCTCTATTAACGGATCCTTAACACATAGTTGGACACGGTTTTGATCATGTCACAAAACCTTCCAACTCGTTTCCACTAATCATATGCAATACCAATGATTTCTATATAAAGCAAGACATCCTCTTTATCAAATTTGATAGAGTTGCCTGAATTACTTCCAGACATGGTTTACCATAAAGTGATTGAGCAAAACTTTGGATACCAGAGGTAGAAGACGAAGATGTCAGAGAGATCTTGATATCCTTTTCAACTCTCTGATACCAAGTGAGAACCAAAGAATAAGACGAAAAATGTAGCGAAACCTCTATTTAAGTTTCCTCTTCTATATATACACGCTGAATACAACTAGTACAAAGTGGCTAATTATAGTTTTTTTTTTTTTTTGAAAGAAAGCTAATTATAGTTAGCAAGCTATCAATTAACATAACGAATTCTTTAACTGGATAAGGAAGTTCATGCACTTAATTGACTCTCTCTCTCTCTCTCTCTCTCTCTCTCTATATATATATATATATATATATCGTGGATTTTAATTCTTTTCAACTAATAGTACTCTAGTAGGTTAGATCTTGAAATTTAAATCAATATGTAATTTTTTATATATTGATTTTCTACCTGAAAAGTGGTTGGTTAATATAATTAAAAGTGAAAAAGTGAGAAAGAGTTGTAAATTAAATAGTTTAATTATATAAAATTACTAAATTATCCTAATTAATTTAATATTTAATTTTTTCAGTGAACCAAAAAAAAAAGAAGTCATACGTTAAAGAAGTAAGAAAATATATATATTACTTTATAATTAAGATAACATTTTCCTTACAGCAAAGTTTAAGAAGGGAATGCTATATATATAAGGGTATTCATAATCCATCAGAATTTGTTTCACGGTCAAACTTTGATTTTGACTTCGTTTTTTTTTCTTTTCTTTTTTCACAAGCAAATTGAATTTGTATTAAGTCAAATTACAATTAGTTGAGTCCACGAGAAAAATAGGAAACCCGAAAAATATTATTTAACCAAATTATGTGAAACTCGGGATGATAATCATGATTTTCTATGATTTTATCGTTGGAAGTTAGAACCGATCAACAGGAACTGGAAATGAGAAGAATGTTACACACACACACACATATATATATATATGTGTGTGTGTGTGTTTGATTGTTACACGTATTATTTAAATATGAGTCAATTATAGAATCAAATCATAAACATACTATATTTTGTGCCTGATTCATTTCATATCTTATATGACAGGTCCAACGAATGTTAGGGAGACTCACCAAGGCATCCTATAGAATATTCTCGTGGAGTCTGCCAAAACCCACAATCTCAAAATCTCATGTCTTTTCCTTTTCTAATTTTAAATTAATGAAAATTATATACGTACAGCAGCCCCCCTTGCACTCGTAGGAGATATAAATAAGAAATTTTGATTTTATTTGTTTACTTATTATTTTAAGCAAAAGCTCCTCAGCAAACAAACCCTATGAGTCGGCCAAGTCTGGATGAGGAACCAATTCTTTCCTAATTAGACAAAAGAGACACAGTAACCAATGTACAATTCCATAGACAAGTTGGGTCAGGTCGGTCCAATGCCAGCTTCGTCCCATTAGTACCATTCTCTAAATAGGAAAACTCTCAGATATTTCCTAATTGAAGTGGAGCATTTCAAATCAAAGCAATTTTTGTACAAAATTTTTCATCTTCTCTTTATTTCTTTTTACAACATGATACAGCATTGTGCCATACCAGAGAAGGAAAAAACATGACATGAAAAATCAATTTCAACAAAAAAAATAAAAAATATCATAAAATAAAAATAAAAATGTCATCATTTTTTTTAATGATCATCTAACAGTGGAAGCAACAGTATGAGCCCAATGTCTGAGATGATCTTTCATGTCAATTTCACTACCCAAAGCAGGCACCTTCCAATCAATCAACGGTCTACGAATCGATTCCTTTCTTCTATCAATAACACCCCAAGCTTCAGACAGATAAGGCCTCGAGATCATACCTCCTCTTTGATCTTCTTTTTCTTCATCATCTTCATCGTCTCCTTGTTGATCAATACCTTTTCCTAGTTTCTGCAACCCGGGAATTATGGAGGCCAAGCTCGAATTCTTATCCTCTTCAGAGAAAATAAAACCCAGATCTATAAACCCTTTTAGCTCTTCAAACTCAAGATCCGACAAGCTCTTCGTTCTTCCCTTCTTCTTTCTCCTCTTGTTTATTTCAATTTTCTGGTGATGACGATGAAGATAATCTTCTTTCTTCTCATCATCTTTGTCCGGGGTGATTATTTCTTCTGTGACTTCTTTTCCTGAGAGAATTGGCTGGAGCTTATGATGAGAAGAGAGAACTGATATGGGAGACAAATAATCTGAACAGAAGCTTGTTGCAGCACTTAACTGGTCGCTCAGAGATCGAACATGGAAGGAAGAGATGCGCGAAATTGGCGGATTTTCGGGTTGTTTATGAGTTTCTGGTTCTTGGGTATGTGGAATAATTGGTTTTTCTACGACGATCAGTTGGCGGAACCAGAAAGAATCGAAGAGGTTGAGCACTTCTTCGGGATCCATAAGGAGTCCTGGAAAAGAATGAGCGAGAGATTTGTAGAACAGAACAACAGCAGAAAAGCCAGGTGGCCGATAGGAAGGGGAAAGATGAACCTATATAGTTGACGAAAACATCAAATTAGCCCTGGGTTTGAGATTTATTACGGTTATTGCCACTGGTCATGGAACACGTTACACGGCTTCTGAATTTTCTTTCTCTCTTGTAAAACTAAAACCCGTGTTTTTATTTTTTTATTATTATTATACATTTTCTTTGAAAGGGTGCAGAAGGGTTTTATATTGATGACGTGGCAGACGGAGAAGTAGTGCGAACCTTTCCTTGAGGAGAAATGATACTCTGTTGCGGGACGCCTGATGCTCGGATGGCTTTATGACTGAAGTCACTCAACAGGTTGACGGGATTGTGCCACGTTGCGTACTTTGTTTTCTTTCTAATAAGGGGTCCACCATTGAGAGTTAAGGGTACTAGTGGTTTCACCAGATGGGGGCACGTTAAAATAATGGTGGGAGTCCCCATCAAAAAGATGTCGTTGGTTGTATAGTTCTTTAATGCTGGTGGATGGCCCAAAGCAATGAATAGTATGAACTAATCTAAAAATTATATAAAAAGTAAGTGGGAAGCAATTTAAATAATTGAAAACAATAACGCATACATGTCTTATATATATAAATGTATTGGTTTCAATTGTTGACGAGAAAATTCTATCTTAATTAAAACAGTTGGTTTGACTTCAAATTTTCTTTATAACTATTATATGACGAGATTAATTACAAGCTTCATGATAAAATAATCTTATATTTGAAATACTACAAGAAGAAACACTGGAGAACTTTATTTCAATTCCAATCTGTACTCAAATTTATTTATTTTCTTATATAAAAAATAATATCATTTTTAAATTTTTTTAGCTACTTCAATTTTATCGAATTCCTGCCGACTGATATATATATATTAAGTTTAATTTAATTTAATTTTTTTTTGGTGAGTGCTACATTTCTTAATTATGTACTTCATATACTGGTGAATATAAATATGGGCACCTTTAACCTTTATATAACAATACTATAATTTTTATGCTATTTATATATATATATAAGTAAAAAGTCAAAAAAAATATTATCTTAATTTACGCTCTTCACAATTTATATTTTATTTTAACAAACCTTAAAAAATAAGAAGTAAAAAAATTAAAACAAATATGTTATTACTTTTGAATTAAATTAGGAAGATTTGAGTTAAAAGTGCTCTAATTATGTGCGTCATTGAATTTAAATAAATTTTTAAATAAAAGAATATCCCAAAAATATTCTAAAAATAGTAAAGAGAAGCACGCAGTTGGGTAGGTCGGGCGATTGAACGTTTAAACAACATTATCATTCACACCATGTGGTTCACATTCTTATCCATGTTATAATAATTTAATGGTAGGGGCATTTCTGGAAATTAGATTTGTGGAGCCTCGAATCTTCCGGTACTCATTTGAATGCGACTTTAGTTGGGACGTCCACTTTAGCGACCTGTTGCGTCTTATTAAAGAAAGGCATGTGGCCCTTTTTAATAGACCACGAGGTAGCAGTTGACATTGCCACTGCCCCAAAATACCCCTCCTTATGTGTCTATTTACAAGATTAGTAGCAACGTATTCTTTTATGCATTAAACCCTTATCATATTTTTTGAATTTTATCCCAAATAAGATTGAATCTGCATAATATTCTTGAGATATAATATGTTTTATAATTAGATTATTACTAGTTATACAATTCATAATTTTTTAATTTACAAATATAAATTAATATGTTAGTCAAACACAAGGAGACTAAAGAAAGTGACATGACGAAATTGATTAGTTCTAAAACTTTTTTTTTAACTTAATCTTGATTTTCCAAAGACAATTAGTTGAATTCTTAATGCACTTAACTTAACTTAGTAGTCTTTTTAAATAATATTCTTTTAACATTTTAAATTTTATGTTGGCTATGTATTCAACAGTTTAACAAGAAGATAATGAAATACTTAAGAAAATATTTTATGGTACTCTTGTCTAATAGATTATGTCATTGTTTAAAGTGCGAAAATTTAAATATGGAGAAACAAGAGGTTTACATGGTTTCAAAATCTCTTTTTTTTTTTTTTTAATTCTTCACACCTAAAAAAAAAAAAAAAGAAATCATTTTTAAAGTTTTACTCACTTCCATTCACTTATTGATTATGAATCAAATTGTTAGTGTTATATTTTCCTAGGTTTAAGATGCATTTATCAATTTACACACAAAGAGATGAATGATTATATTCTATAGGTTCAAGAAGAGCCATCTTTTCATAGGTTAGTGCCAAACTGTTTTTCCCTTTTCACAGGCAAACAAGAAACATATATATTCTTTTATTCAGCTAAAGATGCGTTACTTCACTAACTCTTTCAAGGAGAAAAGGAGAAATTAAGCCTACATTCCAACTTTAAAATCCTAAGCCAACCAACAAAGTACTTATTCCAAAATATAAATTGGAAAATAATGTAACAAAATTATTAAAAAATAATTCTATGACTAAATTATGCAAACCAAATGAACTAAGTAAATCAAAATAATTCTAGATTAGTTATGTGAAAAATACTTATTGGGTCTAATATTTGATAAATTATTGGTAAAAATGGGTTTGAAAATATTTTAAGTAGATATGAATGCAAGAATAAAATGAGCCAAAAGCTTTGCTTCTACCTACTTTGTGAAGTAGTCAACATCTAATATTGTGAATCTTGCCTGTTGCATGTTCTCATGCTAATTTCATTATTTTTACGAGGTTTTATGATTTATAAAATTTATTTTTTAAATTATTTTAAATTAATTTTATTTAATTAATAAATTCAAAAATCTAAAAAGATTTTGGGGCATTACAATCTACCTCCTTTAAAATAAAATTTATTATTGAAATTAAAATTTTTTTTTGTTCAGTGGTTTCTAAAACTTGGGTAACTTGGGTTATTAAAATCCACCCCCCATCAAGAATTTTGTCTTCAAAATTTTAAAATGATCACATGCCTGTATGATGCTCGCTGGTCAGTTAATCCTAGTGAAAAGCTTTAGGTACTTTTTTCGCATTTCACTCTCTAACTCCTAGGTAGCCTCTTCCAGGTCATGGTGTCTCCATAGAACCTTGACTAGAGAGATGTCCTTAGTTTTGAGACTCTGTACTTTAAGAACCAATATTCTAATGGCTGGTTCTTTGTAAGTAGCATCATTCTGAATGTTGACTTCCTTCCAATGTATGATATGAGAGGGGTCCAGTTCATATTTTCGCAGCATTGATACATGAAAAACGTTGTGGATCGAGGACATTTTATTCAGTAGATCTAGCTCGTAGGCACATTCACCAACTCGCCTGCCTATTTCAAATGGACCGATGAACCTCAATGATATTTTCTGTTTGATCCCAAAACATTTGATCCCCTTCTGAGGGCTGTTCTTCAAGAATACTCTATCACCCTCTTAGAACTCTAGAGGTTTTCTTCCTTGTCCACATAACTTTTCTACCTATTCTAAGCCGTGGTTAACCTCTTGTGTATCTGTTTAACCTGTTCATTCATTTCTTGTACTAGGTTTGGTTTTGTAAGTACATAATTTTCAAAGTTTGCCCAACATGATGGGGATCTATAGGGTCTACTGTAGAGAGCTTCGTTTGGAGCCATTCTAATACTTGCCTAGTAGCTGTTATTGTAAGTGAATTCTATTGAGTGTACGTATTTACTCTAATTATCCTTGAAGTCAAGGACACATGCTCTCAACATATCTTCTAATATCTGTATAACTTTCTCAGACTACCTATCTGTTTGAGGGTGGAAGGCTGTTCTCATGGTAAGTCTATTGCCTAACTCTTTCTGTAAGCTTTGTAAGAACTTAAATGTAAATGTGGAATCTTTGTCTGACACAATGGTCTTGATTACACTATGTAGCCTTACTATCTCCTTGACATATAGTTCTCCTAGTTTTTCAATCATATCTGTAGATTGGATGGGTAGAAAATGAGCTACCTTCATGAGTTGATCTACAATCACCCATATTGTGTCTTCACCCTTCTGATTTCTAGGTAGGTTGCTCATGAAGTCTATTGCAATATTATCTCACTTCCATTTTAGGACCAAAAGTGGTTGCAACATCCCTAAGGGTTTCTTATGTTCGACTTTTACTTGCTGACAGGTCAGACATTTGGAGACATACTTGGCTATGTCCCTCTTCATACCTCTCCATCAGTAAGTCTTCTTGAGGTTCTGGTACATATTATCACCTCCTAGATGCATCGTGTATTTAGTTTGATGAGCTTCATCCAATATGGTCCTAGATGCATCTTGAAATTGGTGTGTTTGTCCTGTTTAACACCTTCTATCAGATCCATAATTCATTTGTTTTGTTTCTACTTATCTCTAATTTGTTATAGTAGGTCCGGTTGGCAAACCAATGCACATAGGTATGCCTGTTTTTTGTCTGAAGTTACACTCAGATTGTAGTCATTGATCAACTCATACATTTGCTTTTTTTCTTCATTCCTCTTATCGAACTTTCTATTAAGGGCTCGGCTATGACATTAGTCTTTTTTGGATGGTAGTGGAGTCAGAAGTCATAGTCCTTCAGAAGCTAATCCATCTTCGCAGTCTCAAGTTTAGCTTCTTCTACGTGTAAATGTACTTCAGGATCTATTGGTTTTAAAATAGGTCGAATCACTCTCCATAGAGATAATGTCTCAAAATCTTTAAGGCAAACGTGATAGCAGCTAGTTCTAGGTCATGCGTAGGATAATTTTGCTCATGGATTTTCAGCTGTCAAGAGGCATAAGCAATGATTTTTCCCTCTTCCATCAATATGACACCCAACCCGTTTTATGATGCATCTGAATACAAAACATACCCAACACCATGAGTAGGGGTCACCATGAGTAGGGGTAACCAAAATTGGAGCTGAAGTTAACCTCATCTTGAACTCTTGGAATGTAATACCTAAAATTTTAGTGATGTAATAATTGTAATACCGAAAATTTTAGTGACGTAATAATCAAAATTTGAGTTTAAAACACATATACGTATATATTTAAATATAAACACACACACACACACACACACACACACATATTTGTCATTGGTATGCAATTAATTAGTTAGTATGAAAGTAAAAAGGAATATACATTGAGTAATATTAAACATATAGAATTATTGGATAAATATAAGCTTCTCTATTTGAACAAGAAAATAGTATTTTTAGTATGATATTAACATAGAAAATTATGTGTATAAAGTATTAATTAGATGCACTCATGAAAATAATATTTCGTCTAGTATGATGGTGATATACAAAGAGAAGAAATGTGTAAAGGAAAGACATTCATGAATGAAATATCTCATTTGTTGAGATGTTAAAGTGGACATGTGTAGGAAGGAATAATCTCACATTGAAAAGATAGAGACACTATTTGGAAGATGGCCCTATATAAACCTCCCTACTCCACCCATTTCATTCATCCCAAAGACAAGAATTAAAAATTTCTCTTGCTTTCTCTCTTTGCCTCATTCTTGGCAACCTTAGTTCTAGTTCTTCTTTGCTTGTGCTATTCTAAATAGTTCGCGAAGTAGTAGCCACAAAGTGCTACAAATAATTTAGGAAACGATATAGAGGTGAGTTTCTTTCCTTTATTTTAATTTATTATTTTGATTTAGATAATGCTTGCTTGTTTGGTTAGCTTGATTTTTCTTGCTTTCATTCTAGTTCTTTTCATTCATGTCATTCAATTATCAAGTTGCATGACCAAGAGAGTATGCTCTGTAGTTGCGTCTTGTACGATCTTCTACATCAGAAATCGAAAGTCATTTTTCCTGTTTGAGAGAGTATGCTCTGTAGTTGCGTCTTGTACGATCTTTTACATCAGAAATCGAAAATCTGTGCTTCTGTTGGTTTATCATGTTATACTACTGGAATGTTTAATTACTGTTGAAATATTTATTTACTATGCTCTTGCACACAAAAATCAGATTAAATAAGATTTCAACCACGTACCGGTACGGGGGATTTTCTATGTTCCATGTAGAATTGGAACTGGCTGTCAATACTGACACCAACATAGAACGGGTTTCAAAAATGATCCCACTAGAAATGGGTTTGAGTTTCAGAATTGATCTCTCTCCCTAGATCTGGAGCACAGAGGGTATTCCCATTCGGTCTAAATTATGACTGAATGAATATATTGGTTGAATCGAATTAATCTCTGAAAGTGTTTGATCTGCTTGCATTGTCTGGTTGGAATAATGGATTAAATAGATGGAATGATTCACTGGGCTTTTTATCTCACCCTCTTATTTTTCACAACAGGAAAGTAATCAGCTTGTGAGGAGGTTTACCCATTGAAAGTTTTTATTTATTTCAATGTAAGGCACATCGCTCTAAGTGAAATCATATATTTCTAGTTTTAAATTTTTTTTTGCTGTAATGGTTTATTATACTCGAAATTTGTCGAACGAACAAATGAAGAATTTTATTTACTATAATGTTATTTTGTACATACACTAATATACACAGGAATCCTATTGTGTTTGGGGACTAAGAAGAAGAAAATGTAGCACGGGTCTGTCTCCCGGGCTTCCCAATATTTTGATCAAAGAGAATTGAACCGTCAGATGACGTAGAAAATGAGACTTGGGAGGCAGGGTGTTACAAAGGTGGTATCAGAGCCTAGGCTTTAGATGCCTTGGGAAAGAATTAGAAGAAATTGACTATTCTGGTAAGACTATTTATTGATTTAATTTAGAAGCCCTACCTCCTGTTTTGGAAACTGAAATGATTTTGAAAAAAATTGTTTTCGAAAAGAGATATATGTTTTCAATGGTTTTGTTTGAATACAAAGACTACAAGTTGAGCTGATAGTGGGTAAGCCTTGTCTCGAGTAAAGCTAAACATTGAAAGGGAGATGGGTTATCCCTATCTAGAAAGCACGATTGCTAAGCAGACTTCGGTCTCGCCGTCCGATCTGGAGGTTGTCCCACTAACTCATACGAGTAGTCGGAGTTGAAGAACACACTTATTTTCTTACGAGATAAAACAAGGAGGTGGTAATTGAGGGCTAGAAATTCACTATGGTCTAAATGAGATGCCAACAA
>JAJIYU010020148.1:0-10522 GCA_030144865.1 Tinospora cordifolia | reverse complement strand
ATAACATGGGCATGCGCATGCCAAATCCACAATAGTCACTTTTATAAAAGTCTATAACTACTAGTAAAGATGACTTGGAAAATTTTGGAAAACAATTTATTGTATTGAGGACCACAATAGATTTATAGTTATCGGCTCTAATAAATCTTGATTATGAATTTGAAACAAGTAACCAATAAATATCAAAGGAGGTCATGCAGATGCAAACATAAGTTACCTAGCCTTCTATAAGTATGATGCACCTTACGATTGTGTTTACGAAAGATTATTACAAGCTTTTTCAATTCACAACTCAATTCTAACTTGATATGTGTAGAGATTTTTATTTCAGTTCATTGCAAGCTACTTCTTCAATAACCATTTTGCCCACCAAAGTATGGGAGGTAGATTTGAATGTTAGTGTAACGACCCGTATTTGTGAATATATATTTTCGTATATTTTTCTAAAAATTTTAATGGAAATATATAAATTATTCTCAATTTTTTTAAAATTTGAATTACTTATTGAAAAAAATGAGAATAATGGAAAAAATGTAAATTTGGAGAGAAAATATGTGAAATCATAAGAAAAATGTGATTTCTTGAGAGAAATAATTTTTAGAATTGATTATTCAATTTTTTAAATAATTATAAAATTTTTTGAGAAATTAATGAAATTTTTGGGAGAAAAATATAATTTTTGATGGGTTATTCAATTTTTAAGAAAAATAATTGTATAAATAATGAAAATAGTGTATAATTAGAGATTTTGATGAGAAATGAGGATTAAATGATTTTGAATAATTTTAGAAAAAAAATAAAATTTTGATATATATATGTCAATATACAAAAAGAAAAAAAAAAGAAAAGGAATTGGTAAAGAGAGAGGAAAAAAACAAAAAAAAAAAATTGTTGGGTCGGGCTAGGCGCACAGCCTAGCCCGCCACTTCACCTCTCTCCATTCCTTCTTCCTTCTTCCCTCCTCTTTCCAGCCACCAACTGCCTGCAACAATGGCAGAATAGGTTTTTGCCTCCTGATTTGGACCACCGGTGGTCATCGTCGGCACGCAACCCCTACACTTCATGAACTCCGGCCAAGCAACCTCCATACCTGGCCATTCCCCCGGCTATGTGACACATTTTGCTTCGTGCAAAACCTCTCCCAAACATCACAAAACCTGTTTTTTTTTTTTTTAATGTAGAAATCAGTTTGGATGAGCCATCTTCTAACCTCAATATCTCTCTCGTCTAAAGTCCGTTTTGGACGTTTTTATAGTCGTTGGAAAGCTCTCACCACCCTCTTCAAGGAAGTATAAGCCTTTGATAAAAAAACACCGGCTGTTTGAGGCAAAAATGGCCGCGAAAGTTGCTGTTGTTATTGCAAAAATACAAAAATGTGTGTTGTCCGAGTTTTGCAAGACTGATTTCTCGATCATCCTAAGTCTAATATTAAGGTACTATAGCTTGTTTTAAAGCTCATAATGTCTACTTCAACTTTTATTTTATGAGAAAAACCAACTGACCTCTTGAAACATGTCAAAAATGGTGTCGAAGAAGGGCTGTTGATGACCGCAAAACCTAGAAAATCAGACATCGTGTTTTGGCCGAGTTTACGAGACAGTTTCGTGGCTCATCCGAACTCTGATCTTGAGGTATTATAGCTCATTTTAAAGCTTGTTATGTCTACTTCATCTTCTATTTTATGAAGAATAATAAATGAGCATGTCAAAAACGATGATGAACTGAGCTACCGGATATGCATGATTTGTTATTTAGAAAATATTTGGAAAATCTGTCATGATACAATGATTTTGTGCTTTCTATTATAAATTTTTAAAAATACTTAGACATGTTCAATTTTTTTGAAATTTGGAGGATATGTTTATGAAATAACTAGGAATTTTGTGTAAAAATTTGGTCTTAAAAAGATAAGTCTAAGGGGGTCAAATAAGTGACCTTTTGACTATCTATCATATGCAATCCCAGAAACCAAAATTTCCTGATATCACCCTTGGAAAACATAATAAAAGAGGTCCAAAATTCATGAAATAAAATTCTAAAGATAGCTTAGGAAGTTTGGATCATAACTGAAAAATATTGTGAAAATCCAATTTACGGATTGACAGCAGAAAAATTGTGAGTCCTGCTGCGCAGTCAGAACATATAGGACCAGATTTGAGCATCTCTATGATTTCACTCAAAAACCATAGTAAATGAGATCAAAAAAATTGAAACCAAAATTCTTTGGAACATTTAAATGATATAAATCAAATATGAAAATTTTCACATAAATCCAATAGTTGGATTGATCACAGGAAATTCAGAAACTTCACTTTATAGATAAGAAGAAAATTCCAGAATTTGGGGCTCTTATTATTTTAGTTGGAAAACATATCAAATGAAATCCAAAAATTGAAACATAAAATTCTGGTGGATATTTGAAGGGTCTGAATCTAATTTGGAAAGTATTGCATAAATCTAATGGTTGGATTGATCGCAAGAAAATTGACAAATTTGCTTCGCAAGTTAAACTAATAGGCTTAAAATTTACTAAGTATTGAAAATTGAAAATTTTGATTCATTTGACTTGATTTTGACCAAATTGACCAAAATTGACCAATGTTGACCAATTTTGACTAGGTTGACCGAGTTTGACTTAGTTTGACCGGTTGACCAGGTTTGATCGATTCGAATTCGAATTGGCAAAAACCGATTAGGAATAGTAGGACCGAATTAAGCAGTGTTTCATGACAAACTGAAATTGGGTCTAACATAACGGAGATTTGAGCATAGATCGGGGGACTGGGCCGAGTGTTAAGGGGACATCGGTGAGCGAGACCCGAAGTGAGTAGTTTAATTTAGCTGTTATCTTAACTGTATTCCTTGCATGGAAAATGATTGAAATTGTCATCGATTGAATAATTTCTCGTGTTGAGCTACAATGATTGATTTGAAATATATGTAGTTATATACCGATAGTGAGACCATAGGCTTGAGGTCTGAGCACAGGGTTAGGGTACACGATGTGATTGGATTAGGCTCGAGGTCTGAGCGTCGGGGTTAGGGCATATGATCAGTGCTCCTAGCCTTAGACCCACTCGAGCACGACACTTGATATGAAGACCGAGTGTAGGGCTAGGGTGTTTGATGAATGCGCCTAACCCTTGACCCTCTTGAGTGGCCGGTACGCCTGACTCATGACCCCGTTCGAGCAATGACCATAGGGTTGTATTTATTGATTTGGACCATAGTCTTGATAAAATTTTGAACTGCATGTATTTAAACTGTTCTTCTTCAAATTGGTGCACTGTTTATAACAATTTTTATAACATACCATGATTCTTGAAAAATTGTTTCACCTTCACTATTCATGCATGCATGCACTATTTTTGGATGCCGGTTACGTAATATGCTAGTTTTACTACTCACTGAGTCACGTTGACTATTAGACTCACTACTTTACTAATTCCTTAGCGACCGATAGAGGGAAAGGCGTGGTGATAATCTAGTTCCGGAGTGGTCCTTTGTTTCTTTTTGTTTCTATTTGAGGTCGGTCACATTTTGTATGTCTGTAATGGTTAAATGGTCAAACTATACATTTGGGACATGATAACGTGTAATATTTTGTTGCTTCCTCATCTTACAATATGAATATTTAAATTATTCTAATGTCGTTTGTCATAGAAATTAGAATGTAAGGGCTTAACAGTGATTAGGCGAACTCGACTTAATGAGTGAGTTCGTTGAGTCACTGTGCCGGTCGAGCCGTCTTTCCACCTAGGGAAGAAGTCCCGACAGTTATGTTAGCTATAGAAGGGTAAGGAAGGCTAAGAAAAATGGTTTTGTTAAGATTTTTGATGACTTGTAAATTCTTTTTAAGTGAAAAAAATGTTTTTCTATAAGTAAATCTTAGGACAAAAGTTGAATTGGATGAAATTCAAATGATCTAGGGTGTATGGAATTAAATATTTTTTTTTTTGAAAATTTGGACCTTACATTGAGGGTTTTAAATATTGTAAACACATTATTCAAATTAATGACACCTATTTATATAAAAGGTATTAGGTGATGCTCTTGATAGCAACATCACTAGATTGTAAAGGACTTGTCTTCCTATTTTCATTTACCATCATTGCATTTAAATCAATAGATTTGTAGAATTATTTATGAGATAATCATGCTTGTGTATTGTAACACCCTAATTTTTGGTCCTTCGTTTCTGTCATGTCTGTCACGCATGAGACGTTACTTTTGTCACATTCAATTATCATTATACATCTTATGGATACCATAACTCATACAAATAAATAATCAAACTCTTGGACTTACCAAAGAGTACTACATGGAAAGCATGCATCAATCATTAGTAGTTAAATCATTAACTTCTACATTTGAATTTAAGGAAAACGTGGAACAAGTTTCCAACTGAAATATTCGAGTATGGCCTATGTGGCCAAAGTCTAAACCATAAAGAAAATTAATAATTTAAAACCAGTCTAGAAGGTCATATACCCAGTCTAAACTAACTACCCAACAAAGAACTCTGATAACAACCTCAACAATGAGGTTTGCAACTCCTATAGTACTCTATAGTACTATCAACACGAACCACCTCAAGGGTCACTTGAAACGAAGATGTGGGGTGAGCTCAAGAGCCTAGTGGATCATACACTGTACATTCATAATATTATTTAAGTTAAAATATCAAACATGCATTAGGTGTTTCAAACATTCAGTTGTTTATCATTTGTTAACTTGGACCGAAAAACTTAATGTTGGTGTTCTCTTATTATTATAGTATCAAAGGATACAAGAAAAAAATGCACTTTATGCTAGATTCTAATGAAATATGGGGCACACCGATTATCTAACCCAGGAACTAGGGTTACACCCATCGCACTATCATCGGGAATGAATTAAGGGCTAACCCATCATTATATCTGCGAGAATACCCATAGTGATCCCTCATGGACCACTGCATCGGTATATAGTTCGAATCTTAAGTTATATTAAATTAAGATCATACAGTTAATCATTTCATTTTATTAAGCATGAAAAATAGAGCATGTAATATTATTCAAATAAATTGGACATGTTAATCATCTTATATAACTTAAAAACATGTAAACAACTAGCATGAATGCATAGATCATGTTATACATCATTCATACTAACACAAGAGCTCATGGTACCCAATTAGTGTCAAAACGTACTCTAGCATGCTTTTATGCATTTAGAATAAAGGAAATACACATCACATTTAATATTTAAATTACAAATAAGATTAGGGAGCAAGGTAACCACTTCCACCTGTTCAAATATTTCATTCCCTTAAGATTTGTACCGCTCTAGATCTATCAGAAATTTTGAACTAATTCATATCAACAAATATTTTCAATAAGTTTTTTTTTTCATTATGAAATGTATTTTTTTACGTTTATTATTTATTTTTCACTCCTCATTTTCTATCGCATTGTCATTATTTTTAGTGTGTGTTCACTATTCTTATATTTAGTATGTTGCACACTATTGCCCCAATTAATTGTGGATATAAACAAAATATTACTTTTCATTCATGAACCATATCAGGATCAATTATTTTGGTCATTTTATTGTTAAACTAGATTTGGGAATGATATCATACATATTATGGATGATTATCAAGTTTATTTTCATTAATGATACATAAAATCTTTATTATATGTATCTTGATATTTTTAATAGAAAATATTTTATTTTTTTTAATATTTTATTTTATTTTTTGGCAAGCTAAATTTTCAATTTTTTCTTTTTAAATATTTTATTTGTTTAATTTTCTTTCAATTCAATTTATTTTATCTCATCTATTATACTCTATTCTACCTTAAGCATATATCTTCGCCTATATGAAATTATTTATTTAATTTATTTAGATCTCAACTTCTTAATATCAATTCAAGTTATTAATTTTCTTCTTAAATTATTTTTAGTTACTCTTTATATTATTTTTCATGTTTTTCTCTTTTTTTTTTTAACTTAATAATTCAATATGTCTATGTAAATCAATATGTACACATATCCAAATGTTATAATTTTTGAAAATTTATTATTTTATTTATTTTTAACTAAATTTCCAGAATTCTATCTTTATGAAAATTTTCTATTAATAATCTAAGTGTTATAGTTTTCTTTCCCACTATTTTCACTCTATTTTTCATCAACAAAGTATATACTTAACAAAAGTTAGAATTATTCCTCTCTCTCTCTCTTTACATCAATTTCCAGCAAGTTAGTCTGCTAGAAATTTCTAATTAAAACATTTACATTTTTTTTGTAATCACTTAATCTACACTACTAATTATTTCATATACGAAATTGTATTCCCACCAAAGTAATTTATAAAACAATTCTTGATCAAACTTAATGCTATTTTAATATTTTAAATCATTTATATAGAATTAATAAATCTAATCTACAAATAAATTTACCATATTCAAAAAAAATAAGGAAAGAAAACATGATTATATTAAATAAAAGAATAAGATGAAAGAAAAATAATAAATGAAAGACTAATTAAAATTAGTATCTTAATTGATGATGGATATGGTTGGATGGATGGCTTAAAGTGATGAACTATGACTAAGTATTGAAATGAGCTTGGTTTTATTTTGTTTTAATGGCTAAGTTGGTTTGAGAATATATAGGGGAGTAATGATCAGGCAGTTGATGAAAATAAGATTAAAAAATTTAATGAGCAAATTAGGGGGAGGGCGTGGGGATAAGAGGATTTAAGTAGCCAATTAGAAAGAGGGAATGGAGATAGTTATCTAATTATTAAGATTTAGTATTAAGATAAGATTAAAAAATTTGAGGAGACAATTAGAAACAAGGAGTGAGGATATTGTAATAGCTACAATTTTAGTGTTGAAATACCCAAAATTTGAGTTAAAGAAATTTCAAATATACGGTTATTGTTTAAATATACAGTTACTATTCAAATATACGGTTACTGTTCACAAATATGGTCACTGTTTTGTCGGTAGACAAAATAAGGATCGGTGGATACTGTAGCTACGGTAATAGGCACTGTAGCTACAGTAACAAACTATTTGTAACTGTACGGTTTCGTCTTTCTCTACCAAAAAAATCTATATAACCCCGCCATTCTAAAAATTCATTCCAGCAAGAAAGAAAGAATTTCTTTGCTTACTCTCTTCTCTTCTCCTGTTCTTCAAATGTTTTAGACAGCAAATATAGTAGTTGGAAGGGGAAAACTCCAGTTTCTACATAGCAGTAGTGAAGATCTACTGTTGGGTGCCTCTTTTGAAACAATTGGAGGGTCTTTCTGATCAATTGTGCTTTAGTCTTTATTTAAGATTGGAGATGTCGTTGTTCATTTCAGTACGCATACGTAGTTTACTGTTCATATATACGGTACTATTTATACAATACTGTTCACTGTTACTATTTAGCACTGCTCATATATACAGTACTGTTCATGGGTATCGATTAAATCACATTTTCGAAATGTAGATCCTGAAGACTGTTGGTCAAAGACTCGAAACAAGTTGAGATAATACTGCAAAGATTCAGAGAAATACTACTGAGGTAGAAGTGATTACTCTACTCTCTAGTATTATTTGAATTTTAATGCTGAATATGTGATGTTTGCATTGTTTGAATATCTAGAAATATGCAAGGTTATTGACTAAATAACTTGTGAAAGATTTTCCTTTATTTTTAATTTATGACTGAGAGAGTATGCTCTGTAGTTGCGTCTTGTATAATCTTCTACATCAGAAATTGACAATCATTGTTTTCATTTATAAAAATATTGATTTATGATGTCATGCTGATGGAATGTTTAATTATTGATGAAATATTTATTTTATTATGCTCTGTTCACAAAAAGAAGATTAAATAAAGATTTCAACCACGTATCGGCATGGGGACAAATGTCCTTCGTGTGTGTTTCATGCAGAATTAGAACTGGTTGTCAGGATTGACACCTGAATGAACTAGGTTTTAGAAATGATCCCAGAGAAGGGTTTGAGTTTCAAAATTGATCTCTCTTCCCAAATCTGGAACACATAGGTTAACCTCTTTCGGTCAAATTGACAACCGTTGATAAATAAATGTTTGAAACACCTAATGGATGATAAGTGTTTGGTTTAAATAATGATATAGATGTACTGTGTATGATCCACTGGGCTCTTGAGCTCACCCAATCATTTTTTTTTAGGTAACTATTGAAGACATCGCCCCAGCAGATCAATGTAAATTAATAACAGTGTGCCTCACAGTATGAGGATAATAGAAAATGAATTGTATTGTAGGGCTTGTAACCCACTATATTTGATCATGTCAGATGTCGATAGTATTTGTATTATCAAAAGATGGCTATGGAGCCCACAGAATTGTTCGTAACTCTGATCATAAATCAATGTTTTCAGTTATTTTGAAATACTGAGATTATTGTGTTTCTGTTGTATTTATACTCTACACCATGGGATATGATATGATGAAACTAACAGATGTAATAAATGATAAAAAGAAAGGTAATATCCCTAGTTCTCAGATAGAAAGCAGGATTGACTGCACTCGGAAGAAATGACGTCTCAAACTATGAGACAACCACGTCGCCTATGATGTTTGTGAGAAAGATCGGGATCTGGGGTGTTACAAATGTGGTATCAGAGCCTAGGCTTTAGATGCCTTGAGCAAGAATTAGAAGGAATTGAGTAGTCTGGTAAGACTATTTATTTATTTAATTTAGAAGCCCTACTTCCTGTTTTGGAAACGGAAATGATTTTGAAAAAAAATTATTTTCGAAAAGAAATATATGTTTTCAACGATTTTGTTTGGATACAAAGATTACAAGTTGAGCTGATAGTGGGTAAGCCTTGTCCCGAGTAAAGCCAAACATTGAAAGGGAGATGGGTTATCCCGTTCTAGAAATCATGGTTGCTAAGTAAACTTTGGTCTCGCAGTCCAATCTGAAGGTTATCCTACCAGTTCATACGAGTAGTCGGAATTGAATAACTCACTTATTTTCTTACGAGATAAAAACAAGGAGGTGGTAATTAAGGGTTAGGAATTCACTATGGTCCAAATGAGATGCCAACAAGGATTTAAGAACCTAGGTCTAGGAAGGAGACCTTAGGTAGAAACTTGGGTGATGCTAAGGGTGGCACAATGGATCATAAATAAAAGCTTTTAGGGCTAAGCTAGAGACTGATAACATGTGAAAACGAAACATTTGTTTGGTCAGGACACGAGATTGGGAGGATCCTGTATCTTTGGTTTCTATGTGGTATGGAACGCATAAGATTCAGAGATATAGAGGAATCCTGGACTCGGAGAATGACAGACCATGTATGGTGAGTGATCGGTGGCTTTGGACGAACTTGTTTTCCTATGCTTGGCTGGTCTGGGACAGTCAAGTATAGTAGAGCTTGGGAAGCCTTGGACATCGAGACACTTGCGAAAATTGGTTGGGTGCAGCTTTGTCCTAGGTGAAAACCTAAGTAGAAGGGGTAGAGTGGTATGGGACACTTGAACCTGAAAGCTTAGGTGGAAGCTTGGAACCTTGTTGTGCTAGCTTAATTGTATGATTGTGTGCTATACATGTTTTATTGCTTATTTATTTTGAAACCAAATCCTGTACCCATGCGCAAAAAGAATGTAGAAGCATAAACTGTTAGGCCACTAAACAAATCGAAGACCTAGAGACATGAATCTAGAGTCATGATAGTACAAACAATTGATGAGATAAAAACTGACCGAGTGTTAAATTTATAGATAATTGTTGGAACAAGAAGGTACGCTACTCGATCCTGCACTTCTGATGAGTGTGAGCAACGAGAACAGGAACTGTCTGCTGGAATGGAGGCTCAGATGGAGACCATGATGAATGAAATGTCATAGAGGGTACTAGATCAACTATTGAGGTCACTTCCACAGATAATCCCTTAGATGACCCCTCAGCCTCAAGTACCTGAACCGATGCAGGTTCAACAGGCAGCACATGTGGCTCAAGATCCTGAAAATTAGAAGGTTGAAGAGAATTTAGAAGATGAGAAACAAATGAAGATGTTGATAGAAATGAAGAGGCTCACCCCTCCTTCCTTTGATGGTACTATAGATACCATCTCAGCGGACCACTAGTACCACGAGATGGAGGAAATTCTCGATGTGATGAAGGTAACTAGGTTCAGACGAGTGGCTGTAATACCCACAAATTTCAGTGTTTTAATACTCAAAATTTGAAACAAAATTGAAAATTTACTGTTACTGTTCAAAAATACGGTTACTGTTCAAATATACGGTTATTATTCACAAATACGGTTACTATTTTGTCAGCAGACAAAATAACTTTCGGCGGGTTACTGCAGCTACAGTAACAGGTACTGTAGCCACAGTAACAAACTATTTACAACTGTGCAGTTTCGTCTTTTTCTGCCAGAAAATTCTATATAACCCCTCCCCCCTCATTCTGAAAATTCATTCCAGCAAGAAAGAAAGAATTTCCTTGCTTATTCTCTTCTCTTCTCTTGTTCTTTAG
>JAJIYU010020147.1:0-10526 GCA_030144865.1 Tinospora cordifolia | reverse complement strand
ATTTTCTATTTCTTCTTTGTTTGTGATGGCTAGGGTTTCTCTTGTGAGCATAAATCATTCTTTGGAAACTTCTATTTGGGCTAGTCACATGTGCACACACACACACACACATATATGTGTGTTGTTTTTGCCTAAGTAGGGCATGGTGTACATGATAAATGTTTGTGTGTACATGAGATCATTCCTAATGGTTTCTAAACAAGGTGAAACATCCCATTTAGGAGTGGGCATACATGATCATATACTTGGCACATAGAATCATTCTTCATAGTTTTCAAACAATGGAGATGTCCCATGCAATTTGGGTAGGGTGTGGTGCACATGATCACCCATGCATTTTTGGGTCCACATAAATTTAATAAAAATTCATATTTCATAAATGGCTAGGAACTAAGGCCTTTATCATGTATTTTTGTGTTCACATGAAAATAACAAAATTTTCAAACTATTATTTGGCTAGGGTCATAGAAATTTTTCTTTCCTTATTTAGAGTCCACTGAAGGGTCTTAGGCAAATGAAACCCTAATTTTAAGCAAATGAAATGTTTTTCTAATATATTGTCAAATTGATCTGTTCATGTCATATCATTTCATTTCAGGTCATTTTAGGCCCTTAAGGTTCACTAAATAAAGGTTTTGGACCTGCAAAAGTTATCACTGAAATGAACCAGGTCTCATTTCTCACCCAAATTCACCCAATTGGAATTTTATTTGGTACAAAAATTTCTAGGGTATTATACAACCAAAGATAGTTATAGAGTTCAGGAGTTTCTTATGCCTAGTTGGATACTATCGAAGATTCATCCAAGACTTCTCCAAGCTAGTAAAACCTATGACCAAGCTAACAATTATTCTAAGAACTGAAGAAGAGATTGACTACAGCCCCTATCCTAGTCACTCCAACCCATGGTGTTACCTTTGCCCTTTACACTGATGTTTTACTGAGAAGACTGGGAGCAATATTGATGCAAGGAAGACAAGTAGTAGCTTATGCTTTACGAGAACTGAAGATCCATGAGAATAATTACCCTACTCACAACCTAGAGTTAGCAGCCATTGTATTTTCCCTGAAGATTAAATATTACCTTTATGGTGAGAAATTCAATCTATTTTTAGATCACAAGAGCTTGAAGTACTACTCCTAGAAGGAATTGAACCTTAGTGAATTCGATTAGGTTATCAATCTTTGCCTCGTCAAACGTTCATATTATCATGACTCTAGATTCATGCATCTAGGTTCTCGATCTGTTTAGTGGCCTAAAAGTTTTTCTTCTAGGTTCTTTTCATGCATGGGTACAGGATTTGGTTTCAAAGTAAAGAAAAAGTAAAGCGTGCATATCATATAATCAAGCTAGCACAGCAAGGTTCCAAGCTTCCACCTAAGCTTTTAGGTTCAAGTGTCTCATATCATTCTACCCTTTCTACTAAGGCTTTTACCCAGAACAAAGCCGCACCCAAATAATTTCCTAAATTGCTCGATAATTAAGGTTCCTGAGCCCACTATACTCCACCAACACATACTAGCGAGCATAGAGAAACCTATTCTGCCAGAGTTATTGATCATTCACCACACATGTTTCATCATTCTCTAAGTCAAGGCTTCCTCCATAACCCCAAATTCATGTGCATCCCATATTATATAGAAACCGAAAGACATAAAAGCTTCCTGGTCTCGTATCCTGATCAAACAATTTTCTGTTTTCACACAAGTTTCAGTCTCTAGCCTATGTCCTAAAGATTTATGCTTTTGATCCACTGTGCCACCCATGGCTACACCACGTTTCTACCTAAGATCTTTTCCTAGGACCTAAGGTTCCATCGGGTTGACTCACAACCTTTGTATAGCCGAGATAACACCTTTGGCATCTTTTCTGACTTCTATTCGATTCCTTGCCCTAATTTCCTACTTTCTAATTTTCTTTTATAAAAACTAAAGGCATTCTTCAACTCAGACTATACGTACAAGCTGATGGACCAATCTCTAGATTGCGTGGCGAAACCGAAGTTTGCTTAGCAACCACACTTTCTTGGGCGAGATAACCCACCTCCCTTTCAATGTTTAGCTTTACTCAGGACAAGGCTTACCCATTATCAACTCAACTTGTAGTCTTTGTATCCAAACAAAATGTTTTAAAAACATATATTTCCTTTTTGAAAACACTTTCTAAAATGTTTTTCAATTTCAAAAATAAAAAGTAGGGCATTCAAGATTCAATTCAATTCAAAGTGAACCCTAATTTGAGTTTCTAATTCTAGTCAAATAGCTATCGATTGACTTTCTAATTCTAGCCCAAAACATTCAAGATTCAAATCATTTCAAAGTATAACCTTAATTTGAGTTTCTAATACTAGTCAAATAGCCATTGATTGACTTTCTAGTTCTAGCCCAGTGCATCTACCGATTGAGCTTTGATACCACCTTTGTAACACCCCAACCCCCTAAAAATAGGTTTAAACTCAACCACAAGGCAAGTTGGGTCCTATGTTACATTTACAAGTACACAACTTGTATCTTAATTCCTTTATTCTAACACTTATTGAAATACTCGTAAATACACTTCTATTGAATTTAATATTCAATAAGATAATGCAAGTGAATAAAGGAAAACTTCACATCTTTATTCATTCAAATAAAATAAAAAGATTACACTCTTTGATCAAATTCAAAGATTGAGTACATAACTCTAAAATTCAAAAATAAAATTCAGCAGAAGTCTAAAAATCAAAACTTTAACAACATGCCCTTACAATAGAATTTTCAATACTTAAAAGGAATCTAATATCCGTAATCTTCTTGGATCATTCAACTTTAGGAAAAATATGGGGTGAACACATAGCCCAATGGATTATTCATTAAACAACTAAGTTACTATTTCAAATCAATAACATATCCAATTTTACACACTTTCAAACATTAAGTAATTATACATCAATTTCATTCAAGTTGACGTTTTGATTGAAAGGGATTCTACTCCCTTGATGTTCTTAATTTAGATACCTCTCTTTAGGGTGGAAAGACATTTTTTGTCACTTTCCATTGAATGCCACATACCAAGTATCCCTTAGTTGTGTTTTTCAACCACACACTCCAAGCATGTGTATGTGGTAAACATCACATAATCATAAAAGAAATTCAGAATATAAATTTTAGAATTTTAAATAACCAAGAAAGCATGAAAACATCATATAGCATGCTTGAGACATTGAATTAAATCCTAAACATGGATTCTAAGCATGATATGCTTTCATGAGTAATTAAAACATAAAAACATGCTAAACTGAAATTAAAATATGATTAAACATATTGAAACTAAAATAAAATATGCTAAAAATCAAAATTTTAACAAGCATGAAAATGGTAGAAATTTAAAAGAGCAAAGTAGAGGTTTAAGAAATCCCGTTCACCTTAATCTGAGATTCATGTTGAATCGGGCAGATGTTTTCCTTATCTACCACTTTTAAAACTTTAAGAACTTTTATCCACCCACAAAAACTACTTCAACAACTTTCTAAAATACTGAACTCAGAACTTCTCACCCAAGAAAGAAAAGAAAAGTGAGAAAAGGTGCCAAGAAGAGGGCAAGAACAAGCAAAGAGGAAAGTGTCAACTCTTTGCTTTGGGATGAGATGAATGTGAGCTAGAGGGAGTTTATATAGAGTTTTATGAGCACTAGAGGATGGTTTGGGCATGCTCACACTAGGAAACCTTTCCATTTCTCCATGGAGACGTTTTGGAATGCATAGATTGAGTGTGTGCATGATTTAAAATGTGGGCTGATTCGGTTTCCAATTCCTAGTGTGAACAAAAGATATGAGCTTTGTTTGATTTCCTATTTCTGTGTGAACACAAAAAGGATTTAGAATATTTACTATTTTTTTGGAAGTTAATCTAAGTGTGATATTGTGAGCAAGGCAACTTTTTAATACGTTTTGGTAATTGATTCATTTTCTTATTCACACCAAATCAACAAGATTTGACAATCTTCTATTTTGAATTAGAAACTTCTAATCTTGTTCCTGAGGTGTTTAAAAACATTTTTCAGCAACTTCTATTCTTAGATTAGAAACTTCTAATCTGGATTATTTGGGATGTTTTTGGTGTGTACAGCATGTTGTATATGATCATATCATGGTGCACATGGAATCATTCCTTCATGGTTTCTTAATACTAAGTGGGGCGTCTCATAGGGGTGGCATACCTGATCATTTTCATGGCACATGGGATCATTCCATATGAACTCAAATAAAGGAAACGTCCTATGGAGTTTAGGGTAGGGTGAGGGTGTACATGATCATGGTATTCCACCCATGTGACTTGCACATGTTTATGGTGGCCATAAATTCATGGGTCCACAAAAATTTAATGAAAAATAATGTCTCCTTGTTTACAAAAATTATTATTTATAACCTATAGTTTTGGAATCACATGAAAAATTAAGAATTTTAATATATTGGCCAAATTGGTTTTCATTTACCTTCTTTATTTAGAACCCACTAAAGGTACTATGAAATGAAAATGCAAATCTTGGCCAATTGTCCTAATTTTTGGATATGTTGTTTATTTTGTTAGTTCATGTCATCCTATTTCATTTTGGGTCATTTGGATTCCCTGAAATACCTTAAATGCCAATTCTTTCTAATTTGGATCTCTTGAACGACATTTGGCAAATGAAAACCCTAATCTTGATCAATTGTTTTAATATTTGGATATGTTGTCCAATTAGTTGGTTCATGTCACCTTACTTCGTTTCAAGTTGTTTTGGGTCCCTAAGGGTCACCAAATGAGACTTTTGGAAACCAGCCAAATTTAGCCCCAAAATGAACCCAATTTTATTTTGCACTCAATTCACTAAATTGATCTTGAATTTCATTTAATTAAATACAGAGTTTTCAGGGTATTACAACCTACCATCCTTAAAAAAAATTTGTCCTCAAAATTGGTACATAACTAAGGATTTCTAGTGAATAGGTGTGGATATTTTGTCTTTATCTCGCTTTCGAGTTCTTAGGTAGCTTCTTCCACCCTATGATGTTTTCACAGTACCTTCACTAACGGGATATCCTTCATTTGTAGACTCTGTACTGTATGATCAAGGATTCTAACTACTGTTTCCTCGTAAGTAGCATCATCTTGAATATTCACTTCCTCCCTGTGAATGATGTGACAGGGATCAGGTTCATACTTTCTCAACATGGATACATAGAATATGTTATGAGCTGAAGTCATTCGTTTTGATAGGTCCAACTCATAAGCACATTCCTCGATTCTTCTAAGTATTTTAAAGGGTCCGACAAACCTCGGAGATAACTTCCCTTTGAATTTGAACCTCTTAATGCCCTTTTGAGGACTAATTCTCAAAAAAATATCTTGTCCCAACTTGGAACTCTAGTGGTCTTCTCCTCTTGTTAGCATAGCTTTTTTGACAACTCTATGTTGTAATCAGTCTCTTCTATATTAACTTTACTTGATTATTCATTTCTTCCACCAAATGTAGTCCAGTTAATACATGGTTCTCGAGTTCAGCCCAATAAGTAGGTGATTTGTAGGGTCTTCCATAAAGAGCCTCAAATGGAACCATCTTAATACTTGTCTGATAACTATTGTTATCGACAAACTTTGCCAAGTGTAAGTACTTATTCCAATTCTCCTTGAAGTCTAGAAACATGAGACCTCAACATATCCTCTAAAATCTAGATAACTCTTTTAGACTATCCGTCTAAGGGTGAAATGTTGTACTCGTGGTGAGCTTAGTACCCATCTCCTTTTGTAGACTCTACCAAAACTGTGAAGTGAAGTAAGAGTCTCTGTTAGACACAATAGTCTTGGTCACAGCATGAAGCCTGACGATTTCTTTCACATAAATTTCTCTCAGTTTACTAACTTGGTCTGTGGATCCAATCGACAAGAAGTGAACCACTTTGGTGAGATGATCCACAATCACCCAAACAATATCTTCTCCTTTCTAATTCTTAGGCAAACCACTGACAAAATCCATGGCAATGTTATTTCACTTCCATTCAGGGATAGGGAGTAGTTGTAATATTGCAGATGGTTTTCGATGTTCTACTTTTACTTGTTTACAGGTTAAGTACTTGGCAACATGCTTAGCCACTTTCCTCTTCATTCTTATCTAAAGTCTTTCTAAGGTCCTGGTACATCTTATCTCTACCTAGATGCATTGTATACTTAGTCTGGTGAGCCTCATCCAGTATGGTTTGCTTACTCTGTTTATTCTGAGGTACGCAAATCCTCTCTCCAAGCCTTAGGGTATTCTCAAAATCTAACCTAAATTTAGAATGCTTACCTTGTTCAACTCCTTCTATTAGACCCACAAGCCACTTGTCTTGCCTCTATTCCTCCCTAATTTGATGTAGTAGATCTCGTTGGCAAGGTAAGCTGTAAAGGTAGGCTTGCTTGTCATTCAAGGTTATCCCCAGCCTAAAGTCTTTGATCAACTGGTACATCTGGCCCTTTTTTTCCTCCTGGTGGTTAAACTTTCTACTCAAGGTATCAACTACCACTTTGGCCTTCCCTAGATAGTGATGTAATTGGAAATCATAGTCCTTGAAAAACTTTATTCACCTACATTACTTGAGGTTCAACTCTTTTTGGGTGTAGATATACTTCAAGCTCTTATGATCTGAAAACAAATCGAATTTTTTACCATAAAGATAGTGTCTCCAAATCTTCAGGGAAAATACGATGGTCGCTAATTCTAGGTCCTGGGTACTGTAATTCTTTTCATAGACCTTCAGTTGTTGCGATGCATAAGTGACTACTCATCTTTCCTGCATTAACACTGCTCTAAGTCCACTTAGCAAGGCATCAGTATAGAGGGTATAGGTAATGCCATGGGCTGGCGTGACTAGGACAGGGGCCATAGTCAATCTCTTCTTTAGTTCTTGGAATGATTGTTCACACTTCTCATTCCAATCGAACTTAACTCCCTTCCTGGTCAGCTTGGTCATAGGTTTTGCTAGTTTGGAGAAATCTTGGATGAACCTTTTATAGTACCCAGCCAAACCTAAGAAGCTCCTAATCTCTATAACTGTCTTAGGTTGCTTCTAATCCATAACCACTTCCACCTTCTTCGGATCTACAGAAATGTTTTTTGCTGATACTACGCAGCTAAGAAACTTGATCGTCTTCATCCAGAACTCACACTTGCTCAACTTCGCATATAATTAATGCTTTCTAAGGGTCTACAACACTATCTACAAGTGTTCTAAATGTTTAGCCTTTAACTTGGAGTAGATTAGAATGTCATCTATGAATAACACCACAAACTGGTCAAGATACGGTATAAACACTCGATTCATCAAGTCTATGAATGTTGCTGGGACATTGGTCAAACCAAAGGGCATCATAGTGAACTCAAAGTGTCCATATCTTATCCTGAAGGCAGTCTTATGTGTATCAGACTCCTTGATTCTTAACTGTTGATAACCCGATCTGAGATCAATCTTTGAGAAGTAAGTGGCTCCTCTCAATTTATCAAATAGGTCATCAATCCTTGGCAAAGTTTACTATAGCTTGATTTAACTTCTGATAATCGACACAAAGTCTCATAAAACCATCTTTCTTTCTTTACGAACAATACCAGAGCTCCCCAAGATGACTCACTCAGTCTGATAAAGCCTTTTCTTGGAGCTCATCAAGTTGAGACTTCAACTTAATCAGTTCTACTAATGTCATTTTGTAAGGAGTTATGGCGATAGGGTTAGTTCAAGGGTGAAGTTCAATCTTGAACTCTAACTCTCTAGCAAGTGGTAGTCTGGGTAAGTCATCTAGAAATACATCCTCATACTCGCTAACCACTACCACATCTTGGATTCTCTTTAGTTCAATAGGTTCTTCCTCAGAAAGTTTCTCAATCCATTCCCAAGATTACATCATAGCCATAAAAAGGTAAGGTACATAGGTCAACTGTTAAGAGTTTATCCCCAAAACTTAGGTCACAACTACACATTCTTTTTGAAGTCACAATGGTCCCTATTGGTGTAGACACATTCAAAGTTACAGGTAATGTTTTCGTCACAAGTTGTAGCATATCAGCTAATTCTTTAGAAATAAAAGATTTAGATGTACACGTGTCAAATAACAATTTTACAGCAACATTGAACAATAAAAATGTACATTCCACTGCAGGGACCTAGTCTTCTTGAGCCTCAACAGTGAACATTCTGGCTTGGTTCTGCCCACGACCCTGGTTATGCCCTTGATTGGCGTTCGACTGTTGTTGCTTCCCCTGAGGACGACTGTTCTGACCTCCTCCCTGCTGTGGTTGTTGTTGAGGAGCTCGAGCATATGCATTAGGACAATCTCTAACCAGATGACCCTTCTGGTTACACACAAAATAAAGCCCTTGATTCTTTGCTTGTTCCATTGACTCGTTCTTGGCCTGCCCCTATTTCTGTGTATGTGGTGCATTCCCACCATTCTTTTTTTTTCTTTTGAGCTCCTTGATCATTTTCATTCCAAGGCCTCTTATTCTTCCCCCTCAACCTTTGTTCTAGGTTAAGGTTTTGTTCTAGTGTTAGGGTCTTTTCTACGACGTCTTTGAAAGTCTTCAGGCTCAGAGTCTTCACTATCTTTTGGATCTCCATCTTGAAACCCTGTGCAAATCGATTGGCCTTTCTTTTTTCTTCCCTGATCAAATCTGGGGAGATTTTGGCTAGTTTAGTGAACTTCCTTTCATATTCAACTACAATCATGTCCCTCTTATTTAGTCGAACAAAGTCTTCTTATAGCTTGCTCAAGGTTGCTCCTGGAAAGAACTTTTCATAGAAGATTTCTGAGAAGTCTTCCCAACTCATGGCATTCACATCTATATTAGGGTCCATCCTCATCATACGCCACCGACTTTTGGCTGGCCCTTTGAAGTAGTGCGTGGCCAGTGCCACCCGTCTCGACCTAGTTACCTTCAGTACATTGAGAATTTTCTCCATCTCTTGGTACCAGTGGTCTGTCAGGATGCAATTTGTAGTACCATCAAATGAAGGAGGATGGAGCTTTTGTAGCTCTATCAGTATCTTCCTCTTTTTCTCATCCTTCAAACCTTCTGACGTTCTGGATCTTGGGTCATAGGTGCTGGCTGTTGAACCTTGATAGGTTTAGGTACTTGAGTTTGTGAAGCCACCTGAGGGATTATCTGTGGAAGTGCCTTCAACATTTGGTGCAACACCCTTTGCGACATCTCAATCATCATGGCCTCCATCTGTGCCTCCATTCCAGTAGGCAATTCTAGTTCTCGTTGCTCAGTCTCATAAGAGGTGGTGGATCGAGTTGCATACTTCCTTGCTCCAACCATTTTCTACAATTCAAGTAGATTGTCAATATTCGCTTCGTCAAACATTTGTACTATCATGACTCTAAATTCATGTCTCTAAGTTCTCAATCTGTTAAGTAGCCTAAAAATTTTTCATGTAGGTTCTTTTCATGCATGGGTATAGGATTTCATCGTAAAATAAATAAACTGGTAAAGCATGCATATCATATACTCATACAATCAAGCTAGCACAACAAGATTCTAAGCTTCAAACTAAGCTATCATGTTCAAGTATCTCATACCACTCTACCCTTTCCATTTAGGCTTTCACTCAAAATAGATCCGCACCCAAACAATTTCGCAAATTGCTCGATAACTAAGGTTCTCCAGCCTACTATATTCCGCCGTCCCATACCAGCGAGCATATAAAAACCCATTCAGCCATAGTTACCGATCATTCACCACACATTGTCCATCATTCTCTGAGTCCAAACTTCTTCCATAACCCCGAATTCTTATGCACCCCATACTACATAGAAACTAAAAGATATAAAAGTTTCCCGGTCCCATGTCCTGATCAAACAATTTTTTATTTTCACACAAGATTCAATTTCTAACCTGTCCTAAAGATTTATGCTTTTGATCCACTGTGCCATCCATGGCTACACCATGTTTCTACCTAAGGTCTTTTCCCTAGACCTAAGTTTCCGTCGGGTTAACTCACAACCTTTGTCTAGCTGAGATACCACCTTTGGTATCTTTTTTTACTTGTATTCGATTTTTTGCCCTAATTTTCTTTTATAGAAAGTAATGGTGTTCTTCAACTCAGACTACATGTACAAGTTGGTGGGACAACCTCCAAAACGGGCGGTGAGACTGTAACACCCCAACCCCCGTGTCCTTTGAGCATCGGACAGGTCCGCCATTTTCTTTTAGGTGGACCGGACAGCAGGTCGGGCCGGTGTTACATTACGAGCGACACACACTCGACTTTCTATTTCAATTATTTCGTGCCTTAATCATATTCAACTGTGCATATCTAAAATTCAAAAATTTAATAAGGCAATAAATTGGGAAATAACTGAAATTCGTAAACTCAATTAATTAAATAAAAATTGAGTACATAATTTGAAAAATGTTACAGTGAAAGTCTTAAAACTTGGGCAACATGCCCTTACATTAGAAACTTTTTAAACAAAAAGAACCTAACTAATGTTCATGGTCTTCATGTGATTCAAATACCTGAAAAATAGGAGGA
>JAJIYU010020146.1:0-10529 GCA_030144865.1 Tinospora cordifolia | reverse complement strand
AAAAGGTAGTGTAATTAATGTGAACAACTAAAGAACAATTCAAGAAAATTAAACAATATAAAAGACAAAGATTTAATATGGTAAAACTTTTAATGAAGAAAACATTCACGAACAAGATGTTAAAGAATCACTATGAAAGAATATATTGTAACTCTCTCTTTCTCGCTCTTCACTACAAGAGATCTAAGAAGAAAATAAAAAAAATAAAAAAGAGACGCATGAGATAAAGTAATTTGATGAAAGAGAAGGCGATGATATACAATGTGCAATTATGTCTTATGACATCACTTTATACTTTGTCAAGTTACTTTTTAAGCAATCATGATTTTGTCACTATTCTTTTTAACCATTTTTCCATAATTTCTACTAGCAACACAAATAACCATCAAATATTGTAATAACTCACTATTTTCTTCAAAGAAAATTATCGCAATGTTTTATTCATTATAAATAAGGAGCATTCGTTATAAACTTTAAAAAAGTTTATAAATATTCAATAAAAACTTTCACAAATTCCATAAAAATCTAGGAATATCCAATTTTTTATTGACTTTTATGGAGTTCTAATAAAATTTTGTAAACTTTTTTTTCTAAAAATATAGATAGAAAATTTTACAAATTCTTTATTATTCACTTGAAAGACTTTTGTGGATCTCTGATAATTTATATTGTTTTTTTACCTCATTATTTATTGTATTTTTCAGTGTTTTTCATCTCCAAGTTTCAGTACTAAAGTTGGACATGATGTTGAAGCTACTTTTATATGCTGCATGATTTTGAAGTTACAAACAGTAATAGATTTTTTTTTTTTTTTTTGAGCAAAATACATTAGGATAGTGAATATTTACATTTTTTTTTCATTTAAACACAAAAGTCACTATATAAATTAAAATTTAAAATTGATATTGAAAATGACATTAATAAATTCAATCAATCAATTTGTAATAATATCATATTATTGACAACTTTACTTTTAAAAAATAAAGTTAAAAAAACTACTAGAAAAATTAAAACTTGAATAATAATAAATTTATATAATTAAAGCTATGAGAGTCCATTAACTTTCATAATTACAATTGTTAACAAGTCGATTAAACTCAATTATAATTTATAAATTTAATAAAAATTTATCAATGTTAATAAAGGTCATTTAGAATGAAAGTACATAAAAGTTCATAAAAGTCTCTTATAATTATAAAAGTTCACAAAAATTTAAAAATTTCACAACAGTTAATTACTTGAAAAAAGTATATAAAAACTTTTAAAAGTCTTAATCAAATATATCCCTTATAAAAAAATTTTAAAGAAAAAAAATGGGAGTGGAACGTCAAGTAAAAAGTTAAGGTTCATTTACATACCCATCTTATTTAAAAACAACAATATATATATATAGCATTATAAAGTCTTGGGATAATAATTTTTTATTTGCAAACAAGCGGTTTTTTTTTTGACAGAATAGAACAATAACACACACACGGGGAGGGGAACATCACACTAGAGCCTCAAAAAAGAGGCGTCTAGGCGGGTTATTATACTTACTCGGGAGAACCTCCTCTTGCGATATGGGACTAATGCCCACACCCCAGGTGAAACCTCACGCACAGACGCGTTAATTAGTTTTTTTCTGACAGAATAGAACAATAACACACACACACATTCTGCTCACCGTTCTGTTTAAGCGAAGTCTTAATTTCAAATCTTCTGAATGTAGTAACCCTCGGGATGAGACCTAACTCAAAATGAAAGCAGAGCAAAGGGTGAACGAGAATATATTAGAGGGCAAATGAGAATGCTCGTTAACTTAGGTCAAAAATATTCTCTAAAAACCAAAAAGACTACAACTTTCGAACTTCATCTCGTGGATCTTAACACTCCCTTCAACCGAACGAACTAGAAGGTGTGAGTCAGAGAGAGAGAGAGAGAATGATAATATGCCAATTCGGGGAGGGAGAGAGAGAGAGAGAGAATGATAATATGCCAATTAGGGCGTGAGTCACTGAGCGTTACATCAAGTAATAAATAAAGAGGTCGGTGCGTGCAAGTAATGGGAAGGTAAACCAGCTGGCCAAAGGCTAAAGGCCAAAGGCTAGAGCTTCCTCTTCTTTCTTCTACTACTTTTGACTCCTCGTATTTATCTCATCATGTTAATATCTATCCAGAGACCCACACAACAGCTACCCTGTCGGCCCCAATGGCCAGGGCTACCTTGAAGAATTACATTACACTTGGCAATGCCTAGGCATATATGGTAACAAATAATAATCGTTACACCAATCTTTAGGTAGTATTAAAATGATGCTTACTTTACTCTAGAACCCTTCAAGTACAAATCTTATATGATTCCTTCTATGTGCTCCAATCAATATATATATATCTTGTGATTATTATTATTCTTTTTTATTATTATTTCAAAATGGGAACTTGTATTGGAAATTAGATTTGTGGGTGGCCCTTAATGTTTTAAAAACTAGACATGTTGTCTAAGTACAAGGTGGAACAAGTGTCTATGCATGGGGCCATGCACCTTCCTCCCCTTGACCAACCTTTTTATTCTTTTTTATTTTTCTTTTAAATATGCATTTTATCTTTGAATAAATATTGATCAGGGAAATACCAAATAAATTTTATTTTAAACACTATTTTCTAAAATATGTATGATGATAGTTAAATATATAGTTAATTATTGTTTTTATTATTAAACTCTTTACCTCAATATTATTTTATGTGTGTCTTTTTGACTAACCGATAACTGTGTTGTATTACTTGCTTTTTGGAATTATTTTTCTATTGATAACATGTGTTTCACAAATGTGTGCGACGTTTTCTTACAGGCTATTAGAACGATTTAGCCTTCAAATAATCTTTTCAAAAAGTACTAGCCATCCAATTAGCTAAGCCTCATTTTTTTAGGTTTATTTGTAGTGCCGTTTATATTTATACAATCATGCATCTAAAAGACTTTCAACATTTTTGTTTATTGATTATTTTCTAACTTTTCAAGGAATTAAAAATAAAAAAAATACAAATATAAACAGTGTATATGTAACTTGTGACACTAATTTTATTTTATATCTGATCAGCTTTTTTTATTGTATTATAAAAGTTATGGAGATGGTGTTATTTCTATTACAAATCTTATTATTATGTTGTACTTTAAACTTAGTTAACTAAGTTGTTTACGATCTCGTCAAGGTAGCTATGCGAGTTTTCTTTTTAAGTAACTTTATTTCGCAGAATTATAATATTAAATTATTGTATATTATTATTATTAATATTAAAAAATTAAATATTAAAATTACATTTATAGCTAATATATTACTTTGATAAACAGATTATCAATATTTGGAATTGAAATCTAAAAATTAAATATACTTGTAAATTAAAAAAAAGTGGAAAAGTTATGCACTTTTTTATATACTATCCAAAAATATTATTTGATTATACACTTTTACATAGATTTAAATATAGAAAATCATACATACTTCATAAAATGAAATTGAGTTTAGGATTTTGGGAGTTTTTTTTTTTTTTTCCTAAGAGGCGCATGTTAAGGTTGTTGCGCCTCCGGAACACATTAGCATCCTGTGGGAGCGAGGGACAGGGATTTGTTGCATCTGCTTCGCTACGTGTGTATATAAAATACCGTATTCATTTTGTGAGCGAAGGCTCGTACAGCGCCAGCTTTATCTAAGGAAACCTAGAATTCTACTCTGCGTAACAAGGAAAAAAAAAATATCAAAATCAAAATAAAATCTCGTTATCATCATCATCATCATCGAAACCAAAATCATAATAGACATCCGGAAAACAATCTCTGAATCTGTCTCCATTTTTTTTTTTAATAATCGGAATCTATAGTTCTTCGTGTTATCCCATTTCCTTTTTTCTGTTTTCTAGATTTATATTCTCTATTGAAACCCTAGATTTTTGTCAAATTTAAATATCTCGAAGTCATAATTTCTTAATTGGAAGAGATAGGCAGATTAGATTATATTACTGATTGTATCACTGATTTAGATCACAGATTGAAATCGTTCAAGTGAATATCTGCTAGGGTACCAAATTTCTTTGGTTATTATTGTTGTTATCATTTGGAAATTATATCTTCTTGTTATTCTTCTTTGAAAAAAAAAAGAAGAAAATTATTGGAACTAGTGAAGGTGTGGCGGCTTGGTTGAGATCAGTGTATCAGAGATGGTCGGAGGTGGAAACAAGAGGGACGATGGTTCCGTGATAAACAGTACGAACGTTTTCGCTGCTCTGGAAAGCCTTAGGAGGAAGAAGAAATCGGATAAAGAGCATGGATCGTCGAAGAGCAAGGGATCTTCAAAAAGCCAAGCCAAGGAACCGGAGCCGGAGGTTTTTTGGACGCCGACGCCGCTTACGGTGAAATCCTGGGCCGATGTTGATGATGACGACGACTATTTTGCCACCACGGCGCCGCCTCAGCGCATTTGGGGTTCGTCGCAGCAACAGCAGGAGAATAAGGAGAGTTCTACTCCGGTTGACGAGGAGGTGTGTGGTTCGTTACTGTTATTTGGTTGCTCTCTGTTTGTTAATGATATTTCCCATGTGGATTATTGTGTAGCGCTATAAGCTTAAAAGCAGTGGGATCTTCCGTTTTTACGGAATGGTGCTTGCGTTTTCTTTTGCTTGTTTCCATGAGATGTATCTCAGTTTCAGCTATGCAGGGCAATAATCGAAGGGGATGGTTTGAGTACAGATCTTGCCGATGAGAAAGGATTTATGTTGATTTTTTTTCTTTTGGCATCATTTGGTAACCTAAGTTTTGATATATGGGAAGTTGTGCACTAATGGTGCTGATAGTGATACACACATGAATGGAGAATTGGAGGATAAGTCCAATGCTTTTTACCTAAAGTTATCTGTAATGAACGAATATGAACATTTTATTAATTTCTTTTTGATCATTTTGGCTAATTAGAATATCTTATCGTGTAGCAGAAACATTTTTTTTCTTTATTTTGACTGTGGCTTGATATTTGAACGTTTTAAGATATATGCTATTTATTGCAGTTTTTGAGTTTTATAGTGAAATTCCTCTACATTGGTGTTTTTACTATGGTTGATTGTGAAAATTTCTACTCTCCCGTGGCAATGGAACTTTTTGGTACTTATTTCCATTAATTTGGCTGATGGAGTTGTGCATTTTGGCTAATTAGAATATCTTATCGTGTAGCAGAAACATTTTTTTCTTTATTTTGACTGTGGCTTGATATTTGAACGTTTTAAGATATATGCTATTTATTGCAGTTTTTGAGTTTTATAGTGAAATTCCTCTACATTGGTGTTTTTACTATGGTTGATTGTGAAAATTTCCACTCTCCCGTGGCAATGGAACTTTTTGGTACTTATTTCCATTAATTTGGCTGATGGAGTTGTGCATTTTATACGTCGGGAACTGGGAGTTTTGCACTAACCTGTGTTCAATTGAATGTTACTCTCGGCAAGCATATTTCTTTTCTAGCTATAAATCATCAACCTTGGTTGAGAAGTTTCAAATGTTTGTAACGTAACCATGGGTTTAAGTTTCAAATGTTTGGGGAAAAAAAAAGCTTTATTGAATTGAGTGCATGTAGTTGGACAACTGTAGCATTAGATTTTTATGGTTTTCTCCTCCATTAGGTATTGAAAACAGTCAATTACTTTCTTTGCTTGAGATTTTTTTTAGCTTAATTTTGAAACAATTTCAAGTACATGGGGTTTTTTAATATAAATTATTGATTTCATTAGCATCAGATTGTCTTTCTTGCTTTTCTTAAAAAAATAATAATAAATTACGGGCTCAGTTCTAAAATGAAACTCCAAATTTATGGAGTATATTTGCATATCTTTAAACATATCTAGTCCCAAGATAAAGGATGAGGGTTGTATGAGGTAACTGGCAGCTGGTGTTACACTTTGTTAGTCAATTATGCCATACTTGTACCTAATCAAATTAAAGTTCTAGAAGAAATGGGTAAATTGGAAAACGTAGGTAAAAGTAAAAATTTGGCTCTTCAATAATTTTATGCTGATATTTGATTTAAATAATTAGATAAGATTAATGTAAAGTTGGTAATCTGTGATATGGTTGATAACTTTTCTTACATCACCAAGAGTGGTAACAGTCTTTACATTTTAGATTTCTCAATTTTTGGGGGGAAAGAACTCAGTTTTGATAATGGTGTTAGTGATATTGCTTCTTTGTGGTACTGTTAACACCTGATTTGTGATCTTTCTTTTTGTTTCATTTCTTTGTTATCAATTCCAAAAGAAGGAAAAAAAAACCATGCACTTTTTTGTGCTCCCTGTGTGAACAGAGTTTTTTTTTTCCCATTTTTGAATGTCTAAAAATTACATTTTTATTTCCATGCATTCTAACTTTTTTTCACTTTTGTTGTAAATATTAATGTGCTGTCTTTACTTACTCTTTAGAAATTTCCTTTATATATTTTTACTCTCACGTGATAACCTTTTTGAAGCATTCACAAACGAAATGGAAGAGCGAGCACCTGTTGGTTTTGGTCTTAATCTTGAGAGTAATGTGGTGTTGTTGTCTGTGTGAGCTTGCAGGAGAGCGAGAGTGAAGAAGATGGTCTTGATGAAGGTGATGATGATGTTGAGGAAGACCATGAGCATGAAATGGAGGTTCAAGTACAAACTGAACCAGTGATAAAGAAAGTTAATCAGGTTCCTGCAGCACCTAAAGAGGCTGAAAGGCAGCTGTCAAAGAAGGAACTTAAGAAAAAGGAACTGGCAGAACTTGATGCTGTTTTGGCTGAGCTGGGAATTCCCAAGAGAGAGACAAATGAGAAAGATGGATCTTCTGGTAATTAGCCTCTTTCATTTTTTCTACTAGTATAACTTGCCGTATCCTCACAGTATATAAATGTCTTTAATAATTTTCCTATTGTGGAAGATTGTTCTGTTTGCGAATGGTAAAAATGACCCCATCAAAGTTTTCTCTTGTTGGTAAAGTTGGTGAAGAGGTGGCCTAGGAAGCCAAAGTTTCCTAGTTCAATGCTTACTACTGCCTTACCGAGGGTGGTGAGGAGGATTAATAGGTCAAGATTAGGCCTACATCTTCTCAAGAGTATAGTATTAAGGGTGACAATTTATGTCATGTGTCGTAAACGGGGTTGACTCATATGTTGCAAACCTAAATCCAACCTATTTATTAATCATCTTAGATTTGCAAACTCAAACTCAACCCGTTTATTGATCGTGTCATGACATGTATTTACATAAACTATTTAATTTTTTATTACTAATTTTTTAAATTATTTTTTTATAAAGTATATTTATAAAAATACAAAACATGAATAATTTATTAAAATAAACTAAATTTTTTAAAGATAATAAAAATAATTTTATTATCAATATATTAATAAATACATTAATTTTAAATTAACTTATTTATAATTGTCTCTTAACTTATCCAAAGAAAGAAGATTAAAAGAAAAAGAGAAGTGTTTGTCTTTAACTTGTCGTGAACATGGCATTTGCATGAACACACTCCAAAATTGGTGGTGCCAAATAGGCACATTTGTAATGACATGGTGAATTGAGTGCATTCCATTCGAGATGGAGTTTACATAGAGTAATAAAAATGCAACCCAAAAAAGAGTTTCGTGACATTATCTTTCATATTTCCTCTACCTTTGTTTATTTCTTATTTTCAAACAATTTTTGTTTCTTGTCCCTTAGCTGTCAATAATTGCACTTCATAAACATCAGTTTATCTTTCCATATGTTACTGTATATCCGTGACATTAGCATTTCTGTTATGCTTAAGCTTGGGTCTTCTTTGCATACAATGCACATGAAATAGATAATGTGTAGGTAATAGTAGATTTCTTTAGATATAGCTTGCCCCTTGTTAGTATCCATCTCAATAAATTTTGCTTCTTGATCCATTTTCTGCTTGCAATTGTTGTCGTGCGGTACTTTGTATTATTCTATTCTTTAATTTCATGCTATTTAACTGATGGAATGCTTGGCCAATCCCCTCACAGTAAGGCGGTCCGGCATCTCTATGCCCACTCAAGTGGGTAGCTTCAAATCTCCCCAGGGACATTTGTATGTGGTGGGTGTGTTTGTATGCGGTGTCTGTGTGTATCTGACAAAAAAAAAAAAAATGATGGAATGCTTGTCAAATATTCTTGTCTTTGGCAACAAGGAATCAGCCAAGTGGTTGTGGGGCTGCTTTAGGAATATGAAGTACCCAGGCTTGATACTCACCACTAGTTAGATTGCGGAAATGATGTGGTGCTATGCTGTCACCTTTTCCTCTCAAAAATAAAACCAAAAATTTTGCTTTAATTATTTGGTTTTTTTTTTATTGCTCTCCAAGTTTATTATTACTACATGTCTTGAATAATTCCATTTGTCCTCTGTTGAGGTCTTTGGCACATAGTTTTTAAGTATTCATATTCATGTGCAAACACATGCCCAAATAATGCATTCAGCATATGGTTTGCATAAAGATTGTAGGTTCTCAATGTTATTGTTATGTACTGCTGTTTGGATGTGTGAGATGGACCTCTAACCACGTCTTTGCTGCTTTATTCCATTTTTGTGAAATTATTTCCTTATGGGTTCATTACCCAGGATCATTTATCAAAATCTGGCATGCTCAAGTTTCTCGTTACGATAGTATGAGTACAAACATCATATGGTTGTCTTTTATTTACAAATATTCAATTTCTGATCACAGTATTATGTTTAGCTGTGAAAACATGGTACCTTAAAATGGAAAATTCATGTATCAATCTTGCTAGCTTTGATCCTTAGAAATCATTTGTATAGGATTATACACTGTGTTTTGGTGCTTTGCATACTTTTGCCAACAAAATGTTTTTGACATTCCCTTTGATCCATGATTCACCGAAAAACTTGTGTCTTGGTACCTTTTTCAAGAAGTTATTTGTCCTTGTTTCCACTACCATGCAGTTGGCATACAAGATAACAAGTCAGAGGAGCCAAATGGAACCGATGAAAAGAAAGAGAATGCCTCTGCAGAGAGTAAGAGTGCAAAGAAAAAGAAGAAAAAAGACAAGGGCGCCAAGGAGGCAAAGGTTCAGGAGCAGGACAATGCCTCCGCAGAAATCAATGGGCAAGATCAAGCTGCTGGCAATGAACAGGGAGAAGATGATGGGTCTTCTGTTGACGTGAAGGAGCGGCTAAAGAAGGTTGCCTCGATGAAGAAAAAGAAATCGAGCAAAGAGATGGATGCTGCTGCTAGAGCTGCTGCTATTGAAGCTGCTGCGAGGAGTGCAAAGCTTGCTGCCGCAAAGAAAAAGGAGAAGAACCACTACAATCAGCAGCCTATTCGGTAAGGCTTTTTTAATATGATTATGATGTATACCGTTTGTTCATTTGTTGAATGGCGAAATAAACAGCGGATTGTGCCTTCTTAGAATGTGACATTTTGTTGGAGTTAAGACCTAGGCTTAGTAAGTAAAGATAATTTTTAAAAAATGAGAGAAAAAAAAGTTAGAAATCCATTTTGGATTTCACTATGTTTCCAATGTTCAAATGTCATATGATGAACAACGTTTTGGCTAATGAGATGACTCCTTTAATGTTAAACCTGGTGGTAGTCGTGGGTTTCTGTTTCTATTTATATATGACCTTTGTATTGTTCCCTTGGAACGGATGGGTGTTTCGGACTAGCCAAGAGACTATGAATTTTGATTTCCGTCAACTTGTGCTCTCGCTAAGATATGTACTTGAATGTGAATTTTTTCGGAGTTTTAGGGTCTCCCCCTTTTGGGCTAAAAAGCGGATCCGTTTAGTGTAAGTTGGCCTGAATGCCCAAGCTAATAAAAACTCAAGAAATTATATTTTGTTTCCCAATTTAAACTTTGAGATTTTTTTTTTGGGCTTTTTACGGGTTTATACAGTATTTAAAAATATATTATAGTTATATTATGTATTTTAATATTATACATATAATTAAAAATTAATTACAAAAAAATCAAAAATTGGGGTGTTACCATTTTAAATCGAAAAAGTCCATGAAATCAGCAGAAAAAACAAGAAAATAGCAATCAAAAAAGAAAAATTATTTTTATTTCACATTTAATGAAACATATTAGGAGAAATAGGTTTTTATTTGACCAAAAAATCAGTTTGCTTATATTTTGTTTATATTTTTGATATATTATAATATATTTTGGTATATTATGATATATTTTGATATATTTTGTTTGTAGTTTTTATAATATGCATACAATATATAGAAAGTAATATGTATACGAAATTTTAAAGCATATTTTGGTATATTTTTGTATATTTTGGTATATTTTATTTATATTTTTGTATATTTTGGTATATTATGATATATTATGATTTATTTTGATATATTTTGTTTATATTTTTTATAATATGCATACAATATATAAAAAGTAATAGAAGCATATTTTGGTATATTTTTATATATTTTGGTATATTTTATTTATATTTTGGTATATTTTTATATATTTTGGTATATTTTGTTTATATATTTTGGTATATTATGATAT
>JAJIYU010020145.1:0-10521 GCA_030144865.1 Tinospora cordifolia | reverse complement strand
ATCTCATGTAACAAGAAATAATGTCCCTATGAGACATATACTTTAATGAAAATAATCTCATGTAATATAATCTACCATCGCACACATATCCATAAAATAAATTAAAAAGAGCAAAGGTTTTGAATCCGTAAATAAAATAAAGTATATATAGCGTATTTGTCCCATGACCATTCTTCCATCGTATGCAGAAACTTGAATGATTTGTTATTGTAGTAGAAGACAACCATAATGTTCCCACTTATTCCTTGCGGGCGGCCTTATTTAGTTTGTCAAAGCAACAGTTTCTCAAGGGCGTAATATGGTATCCATCTTCCAACATTTTTGTCATATGTAAGGAGAGAGGCTAAACTTTAGTAAGTCTCAACTTTATGCTTCCCTCAATTTGTCTAGCATCAAGCTAGGTGTCGGGACCTCTTTTGTCACAACTTAAGGGTGGCTTGGCCTGTATAATAGTTTTACAATTCCACTCCACTAGTTGAACTCGTCGACTATTATTAAGTCTTACCATCAAATTATTTATAATATTCAAATTGCATCAATAAAAAGATAAGCGAAATAAGATAATAACAATAGTGGAATACATTATCATTATTTATATTAATAGAGTTTAGTTTAACTTTAATTTTTCAAAACTTGTACGCATTGATTTATAATGTCAAAATAACCAAAAAAAAAAATCTACTGTGAACTATGCTGAGAAGATCACATGATCATGACACCCTCCCCCTTATCTACCTTGTACGAACTTAAAATGTTTAATAGTAGTGACTTGATATCCACGTGAATCCTGTGAATAGTAAGTTGATATTATCTACTTATATCTAACATTTTACATGCAATGCAACATGTAATATCATACTAATTCAATTATTTAAAAACTTTTTCATGCAATAATTATAAACAATGAATAAGATGCAATAACAGATAGCATGCACAACAACTATCAACATATAAAGATACATTTGATTTGGTGGAGCTTTACCTGTTGCTCGTTAGTTAGCAAAGTCAGCATACCATGGTGGATGGTCCATTATTGTCAGAAGCTGCTCATTAGGGAACAATTCAACTATACGCATGGAGTCATCAGCAATGTCCCCAGGGAGATGAGATAAATGGTCAACTACCACATTCTTTAAAGCCTTTTTATCTTTGATTTCTATGTCTAACTCTTGAAGTAGAAGGATCCATTGGATAAGGTGGGGCTTAGAATCCGTGTTAGCAAAGAGATGACGTACTACAACATGATCAGTAGATACTGTGATATGGGAACCCACAGTATAAGCTCTAGATTTGTCACAAGCAAAGTCAACAGATAGTAGCTATTTCTCTATAGTAGTATAATTTTGTGTGCATTGTCGAGTATCTTGTTCGTATAATAGATAGCTCGAAACAATTTGTCACACCTTTGTTCTAAAATAGGTCCAACGACATAATCACTAGCATCACACATGATCTCAAAGGGTTCATCCCAAACAAGAGTGGACATAATAGGAGCGGACATAAGTGCCTTCTTAGGTATAATAAATGCCTCAAGGTACTCATTGTTGAAATCAAATTCAGCTTCCTTCTCTAATAGATGGCATAGAAGGCGGACAATATGAGAGAAATTCTTAATGAATTGGCCATAGAACTCCATATGCCCCAAGAAAGTATGAACTTGCTGAACTGATGTAGGTGGTTTCAAGTTTCCAATCACTTCAATTTTGGTAGTGTCCATTTCTAGTCCTCCAATTGAAACTTTATGCCCCAAAACTATGCCTTCAAGAACCATAAAATGACATTTCTCCCAATTTAGGAACAAATTTTTCTCTTGATAACATGATAGAACTTTCTCTAAATTGATGAGGTAGCCGTCAAATGTAGCACCAAAAGCTCAAAAGTGTCTTCTATCATATTAGCAAATATGGCCATCATGCATCATTGGAAGGTAGTGAGTACATTGCACAAACCAAAGGGCATCCTCCAAAATGCATAAGTATTATAGGAGCAAGAAAAAATGATTTTTTTCTTGATATTTTAGAGCAATTACGATCTGATTGTAGCTCGAATACCCATCCAAGAAGTAATAGAAATCATATGCTACCATGCAGTCTAGCAATTTATCCACGAATAGCAAAGGGAAGGGGTCTTTGAAAGGGAAGTGGTCTTTTCTTGTGGCTTTGTTAAGCTTTTTGTAATCATTGTAGACTTGCCACCCTGTAGTAGTTACAGAGGCAATAGTGTGCCCATATCATTTGTGATCACAGTTATTCCTCCCTTATTTGGCACCATATGAATAAGATTGACCCACTGTGAATTTGAGATAACATATATAGTACCCGCCTTTAGCTACTTCATCACTTCTTTCTTAACCACTTCCTTCATGACAAGGTTTAGTCTCCTCTAATACTCTATTGTAGGTCTATGAAACTCCTCCAAGGGAATCTTATGCATGCATATTGCAGGACTTATGTCTCGTATATATTCAATTGTCCACCCAATGACAGACTTATGTTCACGAAGCATTCATAATAACTTGTCTTCTTGAATAGAAGTCTAGGAAGAAGAGATAAAGATGGGCAAGGATGGAGCTCCACCCAAATAGGCATACTTTACATGATTAGGAAGAAGTTTCAAATCAATAGCTTGAGGAACATCTTGAGAAACTTTAGATTGGGAGAGATCAGACAAAGGAGTGTTTATGCTACGTGGCTCTAGTGGTGAGGCTTCTAATGCTAGAACATTCAGTCTCTCATCTTCAGTTATGGGTTGGGAAGAGAAAACATAACAAGAAATGCATGCAACCATATCATCTTGAGAGCCGAATTTGTCCACCACTTCAACACTGCAAGAATTTATCACATCCATTGTCATACATTCATGTAAATCACTTGGGAATTGCATAAACTTGTAGAGGTGAAGACCACTTGCTCTTCATTCACTCTCAAAGTGAGCTTGCCCTTATGTACATCAATAAGTGCATGGCTTGTAGCCAAGAAGGGCCTCCGTAGAATCGGTGGTATCTCCCTATCTTCTTCTATATCTAAAACAAAAAAATCTGCTGGACAAATAAACTTATCAACCATTACTAACACATCTTCAATGATGCCCAGTGGATAAGAAATAGATTTCCCAGCAAGCTAAAGAGTAATAGTGGTGGGTTTGATCTCTGACATTCCCAATCTTCTGCATAATGACATGGGCATAAGGTTAATATTCGCCCCCAAATTACAAAGTGCCTTTTCAAAGATTTTTTGAGCCAATGTTGTGTGGAATAGTAAAGCTCCTTGGATCTTTCAATCTCTAAGGAAGCTTTTTTTGAAGGATGACACTACATTCTTTTATAAGCTTCACTGTTTCAAAGTCTTCTAGTTTTTGTTTTCTAGATATTATCTCCTTCATGAACTTGGCATAATTAGGCATTTGCTACAATGCCTCTGCAAATGGGACATTAATATGAATCCTCTTGAACATTTTCAAGAACTTTGCAAACTATTCATCCAATTTCCTCTTTTAAAATCTTTGAGGAAAGGGTAGTGCTGGAGGTTTAAGGTGTTTGCAACCTTGAATAGTTATTCTGAGAATTCTCACATCTGTTTTCTATTTAGGCTCCATATTCTCTTTCTCAATATATTATGTTGGTGCAACCCTTTTAGAATTGTCAGTCTCTTCAATTATAATAGTGGGCTTAGGTGCACAGGGTGGACTCTGTAGTTCTTTTCTACTTCTAGTCATGGTTGCTTTGTAGCTTTCCTTTAGGTTCACTTGAGTATCATTAGGGAAGGAACTTCGCTACTAGCAAGAGAGTGCTTAGGCTAATTGTCCCCTTTGAGTTTCAAGGCTCTTCGTGTTGGCATTCATATTCCCCATTTGAACCTCCAATGCTGAAACTCTACTATCATTTTATTTACTCTCCCTATCATTTCTTTGAAGAAATGAGCTTGCATGCTCATCATTTCATCCATTTCGTCTTCTAAAGACAACTTCTTATCATGTAGATTTGACAGAAGCACAAAACCCAGTGGTGCTTGCTACACATTCTTATTATTTGCATATAGAAAGTTCTCATGATTACGAACACCCGAATGGTAGTACCTAGGAACAAAGTTTCCTCTTTGTTGCCCCTAAAAGTTGTTGAAATGTTTTACTACATTAGTTGCTCTATAAATGCTTCTTCTTTGAAGGAGGTGTTATGTGTTTCAACTATTGCTAGCATTGATTGATTCTGAGGGGCTTGAAACGGTCCACTTCCAAGCTTCTCATCCCACAAATTTAACCGGTGAGTCATAGATGCCTTTTGAGCCTGTAAGGCTATATTTCATGAACCTCATGGATGCCAACCTATTTTATTGATCCTCTTTCTATGCCATGTCCATAGGCATTGGCTGTCATATCTTCAATGAGTTATTTGGCCTTTGTTGTGGACTTTTACATCAAAGATCCTCCAACTGCTAAATCAACCAAGGTTCTTGTAGGTAGTGTCAAACTATTGTAGAACATCAACAGTTGGAGCCATGATAGATAACCATGCTAAGGAAATCTTCTCAATAAATCCTTGAATATCACCCAAGCTTCATAAAGAGATTTAAATTTTGATTGCTTGAAATAACTTATCTCACCTCAAAGTTGGTGCACGTTAGATGGAATAAAATATTTATGTAAAGATTTTTGACCCATCTCTTCCCAAGTGGTGATGCTACTCGTTAAGAGAGTTTGTAGCCATGTCCTTGCTTTGTCCCTTAGAGAAAAGGGAAAAGCCTTAGCCTCAGTTGATCATCTATCACACCATTCATCTTGACCGTATCACAAATCTCCATGAAAGAGTTCAGGTGTGCCATTGGATCTTCTATAGCCAAACCCCCAACTGTTGTTGTTGCATGGCTTCAACTCAAAATTATTGGCATTGATGGGCATTCTAGCAATTTTGCAGTAGTTGTTATTCAACACAAACTTGAAAAAGTCCCGAAGTGGTGCTTCACCTTCATTGCTAACAATAGATCTATCATTTTTTAGCCATATTAGATATATGACTTCTAACCTCTAGTTGAATCTGCCAAAGTGTCTTTGACAAGTCTGGATCATTCAACTCAGTTAAGTCTCTACTTCTTGACAATTTGAAATACCACAAGCAAAATAAAAAGATCAAATGTATACAATGAATTAAATACTATAAGACAATAAAATAAAAAGAAAAAGAAAATTACCTTAATTAAGATTTAACCAATTCAATTGGTTCTAATATTATTGTGCACCATTCTCCGGCAACAGCACCAAAAACTTATTACATACCATATCACAATAGTAATCTACAGTAGTATACCGAATATTGTCCTTAGGGAACAGTTAATTGCCAATTATCCTAAATCCCAATCTACTATCTGTATCAATTTTATTAAGGCTATAAACTAAGTTTTAACGTTGTAAACTCAATCAAATTAAAATCAAAAGAATGCTAGATTTGAAAGCTATATGAATCAAGTTTTTAGGATAGTAAAATCTCATATGATCCTCCTTAATTCCTATTTCAATTAATCTATTTTCTAATTTTGTAGGTTATAACACTGGTAATTAAAACCTCCTGATGAGTTATTTTAATATCTATTAGTTAAGTTCCTAATACCCTCTCCTAAGGTGTATTGTAAAATAACTAATGCAATAAAATTAGAATTCACGTGCAACCTCCTATAAAATCAATGACCTCCTGATTCAATTGATCTTTCTAGGTCTATATGTTGGTGATCAAATCATCAAACTTCTATCCTGAGTTAGTTTAACGATTTAGGATCTTCCTAGCTATGGCTAGTAAAGCGAAAGCAATAATAAAGCAAGGTATAAAACAGAACATCAAAATGGATTAATCAAAACAAAGAATTTAGGGTTCCTATAATCAAAATTACATCCTAGAATTACGATGTTTAGCCTAACATAGTGTAGAGAACATAACAATGAATTAAACATAGATGAATTCATACTAGACTCTTGATCTTGTTCTTCACAATCTTCTCCTCCTTTGCTTTACCTCACACCGTGCCGTCAACCCTAATTCACCTATCTATTTATATAGGTGCACTTGAGAACTCTAAACACACGTATTAAAAACCCTGAACTTGTATTTTTAATCGCATTACCACAGTACTTGATCATGGTAGTCTCAGTACTCAAAAATCCAAAAATTTGCAAAACTACAAAATCATCGCACTATTATAGTAGTCCTTCTATTTAGTAAAATCATCTTCTGATTACCACTATAGTCTGATCATCTATTGTGGTAATAAACTCCTGTAGTGCCTTTGTATTATGTCGATCGGGGCAATAATTCATGGTAATGGATTGCCTGGATTTTCCTTCTTTTCATGCTTTGGTTACCATAGTAGTTTGAGGCTCTACCACGGTAGTCAGTGGATTTTTACCATTTTACTCTTTGTTCATTTTCTTTCCTCTGTGTACCTATTTCAACTCAATGTAGACCTGCATAAACAACTGAGAACCTTTCCATGACATTAAATCACAAGTATAAAAGCATAAAAATCATATTGAAACTCTCTAATTGTGTAAATGATGTGTCATGCTCATATAAATGCTCTTGTACCTATATATAAGTAAATATATCTTCTTTCCTACCTAATCAATGCAAAATATATGCAAAACACTTATAATATGGTTAGTATGCTATGCAAGTAACACTCATGAAGATGAAAGAGTATTCAAATTCGTTGTCTACTGTTGGACAACCATTTCTAGTGGCTGATCTAGTTTCTTGCACAATTGCAGGCTTGGGATCTAAGTGCTTCCCTATTGCTAATTTGTTGCAAGATAAAGAATCATTATCTTGGCAAGAGTTACGCACCTCCTTTCTCAATTTCGTGTCACAGCTAGAACAATTGCATAAACTGTCAGTTATTTCCATTTCAAATAATTCTTCTGCTGTTGTTGGTAATGTTGTTTCTACTAGAAGTAATGGAGATTTGGTTTTTGCTAAAAATATATCTTTAGGTTTCAATCAAGGTGGATGAAATTTTAATCTGAAACAAAGGAATGATGGAAGAAGAAGATAAGGTCGTGGTAGATCAGGGAATAACTCAAAGCCTACATGTCAAATTTGCGGGAAGATTGGACATATGGTTGCTAACACTATCGCACTAGTTTCACATACATGGGTTCTAATCCTTTTTCTTTTAGATAGACTAGTTCAATCAATGTTTTTCTTGATGCACCAAACACTGTAACTGATCGATCATGGGTGATGGATAGTGGAACATCGCATCATGTAATTGTTGATCATACCAATCTCAATTTGGTTTCAAAAGTGGAAGGTACCTCCTCACTTGTAGTTGGAAATGGTGATAACCTACCCACATTACATAAAGGAAACTCTTATTTGTCTACAAAAGATACTTCTTTCTATTTGAATAACATCTTGTGTTCACCTACTATCAAAAAAAATCTTCTCAATATCTTGAAGCTTACAACTAACAATGATATTTTTGCTGAATTTCATTCTGATTATTGGTGCATCAAGGACAATTGATCAAGTCAAGTAATGCTTGAAGGATCTGTTGAAGAAAGATTATACAAGTTACAATTGTTGCAGCTACAAGATCACCTAATCATCTGTCAAGTGCATCTTTACATGCAGTTTCAGCTACTGTTAATTCTTTCATTCCAACTGTGTGGCATTGATGTTTGGGCCATCCATCGTCTCTTACTTTGTCAAGAATATTTTCTTTCTACAATAACAAGTTTTCAAGAAATAAACCTACAAATGTTTGCAACACATGTCAGTTAGGGGAAGTCTCACTATTGTTCATATCCAAGATCAGCTAGTTATGTTGATTTTCCCTTAGATGTGATAGACATAGATCTTTGGGGACTAGCACCAATAATATCACAAGCCAGATTCAAGTATTACATCATTTTTATTGATGATCATACTAGATTTACATGAATATTTCCTCTTAAGGCAAAATTTGATGCATTAAATGCTTTCTTGATGTTTAAGGCATTGGTAGAAAACAAATTCTCAAGAAAGATTAAAATTTTTAGATCTAATTTTGGGGATGAATTTTGAGTTTTCAATTCCTTCTTGGCACGAAATGGAATTGAGTTTCAACACTCTTGTCCCTATGAGCATCAATAGAATGGCAAAATAGAACGTAAGCACAGGCACATCACTAAAATGGCACTCACTTTTCTTGCTCAAGCTTCCTTACCAATGACATTTTGATGGGAAGTTGTTAACACCTCTATTTGTACCATTAATATGTTGCCAACTCTCATTCTTAATGATATTTCTCTTGTTCAAAACATTTATGGGAAACCTCCTAACTACAAACATCTTTGATGTTTTGGATATTCTTGTTTTTCTTTTATTCGTCCATATTAGAAGTCCAAATTCTAGTTTCATTCTACTGAGTGCATTTTCCCTCAGGTATAGTAGCAATCATAAAGGCTATATTTGTTTGAGTAAACATAGGAAAACTTCTGTATCAAGTAGTGTTATTTTTAATGAACGTAAATTTCCTTCTCAATCATTTTTTTGTTCGTCATCATCCATCTCATCATCTTCACCTTCTATTTCTACAATCAGTCTTCTTTCCTCTGATTCAAGAAGCATAAAATCTGATCTATTTCTATGTGTTTGCTCAATCAAACTAATCTTCCTTCCTCTGCTGCTCCTATCTTGTGACAACCCATAATTTGATGTACAAAAATTATCGGGTCTAATGTATAAATTTTCTAAAATTTTAGTGGAAATATATGAATTTTTCTCAATTTTTCCTAATTTTGAGTTATTTATTGGAGAAAATTAGAATAATGGGGAAAAATACAATTTTGAGAGAAAAATACATGAAATCATAAGGAAAATGTAATTTCTAGAGGAAAATGACTTTTGGGATTGATTGTTAAATTTTCAGAATGATAGTGGAATTTTTAGAATGATTAATAGAATTTTCAGATGAAAAATGTAATTTTTCGGTGATTATTGAATTTTTGAGAAAAATAATTAGATAAATGATAAAATGGGTGTATAATTGGAAATTTGATGAAAAAGTGATTTACTAGTAATTTTAAAAATTTTAGAAACAAAAAATGATCAAAAACGAGTATATATAAGTGTATATATACATATATACAAAGGTGAAAAAAAACAAAAAGAAACAAAAATCAAATAGATGGAATTGGGCCACCTGGGCAGCCCAGGCCCATATGGGCCGGGCTAGGCGCACAACCCAGCCCACTCTTCCTTTTCTTCTCTTCCCTCTCCTTCTTCCTTCTCTTTCTTTCTGATTTTCAGCTAGGAAAACCAGATTTTTCTTCTAACTTTTTCCATGGTTTTAGCACATGGTATTGGCCATTAATGCATCCCCAAATACCTCTCCTTGTTTGCTGGAACATTTAGCCACGAACCAAGTGCTTTGCAGCCGGATACGATGCTCAAAAGAGGTTGGAATGATCATTTAAACAGCACCATCAACACCATAGTTGCAGAAAAACCATTTTGGACACCCCACCTTCAACCCTTTGTATCTCCCTCATCCCACCTTAGATTTGCATGTTCTTATAGTCGTTGGAAAGCTCAGACTACCCTCTTCAAGAAGGTCTAAGCCATTGATCACGAGCACGGACCATTTGGAGCAAAAACGGCCACAAATCTTGCTGTTCGCGACTGCAAAAACCCAGAAACGTGTGTTGTCCGAGTTTTGCAAGGCTGATATCTCACTCATCCGAACTCCGATTTTGAGGTATCTTAGCTTGTTTTAAAGCTTGTTATGTCTAATTCATTTTATATTTTATGAAGAATGATAAATAAACACTGGAAGGATGTCAAAAATCACGTCGAAGTAGGCTGCCGGACATGCTAATCCTATACTTAGAAATTTTTTTCGAAAATCTGCAGAAGTACTGTGATTTTGTGCTCTCGGTTAGGATTGTTTAAAAATACTTAGAGATGTATGATTTTTCTGAAATTTTGAGGATACATTCATGAAACAACTAAGAATGTTGTGTAAAAATTTGGTCTCAAATAGATAAGTCTAAGGGGGTTAAATAAGCTGCCTTTTGAGTGTCTATCATTTGCAATCCGGAAAACCAAAATTTCTTGATATCACCCTTGGAAAACATAATAAACGGGGTCCAAAATTCATGAAATAAAATTTTAGAGATACATTAGGAAGTTTAGATCATAACTGGAAAATATTGCGCAAATCCGATATACGGATTGACAGAAGAAAAATGGTGAAGGCCTGCTGTGCAGTTAGAGCAAATAGGACCAGATTTGAGTATCTTTACGATTCCACTCAAAAGCCATAGAAAATGAGATTAGAAAATTGTAACAAAACGTATAGGGAATATTTGAATGATTTATATCAAATCTGAAAATTTTCATACAAATCCAACGGTTGGATTTATCACAGAAAATTCAGGAACTCTACTCTATAGATAGAAAGGAAAATCCAGAATTGAAGGTTCCTGTTATTTCAGTTGGAAAATGTATCAAATGATATCCAAAAATAGAAATATAAAATTCTAGTGAATATTTGA
>JAJIYU010020144.1:0-10519 GCA_030144865.1 Tinospora cordifolia | reverse complement strand
ACTTGGTAAACACTCTCTCAATCTTCTTTCATCTCTATCTCTTGTTGGAGAAAGGAATCACATAGGTGGTTCATGATAGAAATCATGGTTGTCCACTCACTTTTGAGGATGCTTTGTGCAAACTATAGATTATTTTGTACCATACTTGGCCTTGTACACCAATGGATCATGGCCTCTACCATGATCATAATGTCACAAAAATGGTGTAAATTTGTGAGTAATAGACCCAAACTGAATCCATGAAATGGGGTGATTGCACTCTCGAATATGAGCATCTGAAACATGATGAGCATTCCACTTTAGGCTTGCTTTTGAATCTAATAACAAACATGCTAAACCATAACCCATATGCCAATAGAAAGTACTCAAAAATAGCTTCACAATACTACAAGAACAGGGCAAAATGATGACTTGAGATGCTAAAATCAAATCACCAAATATAGGTGGTCCTGATGCAAACACTATTAATGTTGAAACTTCCACCAATAAAGTAAAACACGTCATTGGACGTTGACCCCTAACGATCAAGTAATCAAACCACCATGGTTTCATATAGCACAAAGAGATGAAAAAAATGAATCATAAAATTTATGAAACTAACGAAAAATAGACCCCAAAATAGTGTTCGAAGCAATATACTATTTTGTGCACACAATACGCTACACTGCTCAAAAAGGGTTGCACGATTAAATTGCAATGCGACGCACTATTATTTTTTGAAGAACAATGTTATGCATAGTTTTAGTTTTACACACTCGATTTGGTTGACTTTGAGAAGATCCAATAATGAATTCTAGAAAACAATAATGACACATAAACACATACAAAAACACAAGTTTAGAATGATAAATTGTTATGAAGTATTTGCCCTAAACCAATGTTTATGTACACATAAGTGTGAAAAAGATCACCCCAATTAAGGATTAGCTTCAAGGCACCCACTGGTTATTGAGTACTACAATGTGGGTAGTACTTGGCTTTTCTCTGTTGCTTCTCTAAATAAGTATATACATGCTTCAGTTATGATGATAAACCTAAGATGATGTCTAAAGTGTCTAATTCCATAATCATATGTTTGTATGTTATATACTGCCATGATGAGTGATATATGATGATTTACCCATACTTATCATGAGAATGACATCTTGCATGACATACTAGAGACCATGATAGGGTTGGGTCCATAATATGATGTCTTCCTGATGTATTAAAATTACAAAGTTATACATGATGGGCATGTTTATAATGCATGTAATGATGCCATGAAATATTTTCCATTCCTTACATATTGATGACATTATAAATGGAGTAAATATTTTGTATTCCTTAATATACTATTGTTGATTACACACGATAAATATTATTACGATAAGAATCAACTTTTTGGGATGGTCAATCTTAGGTGTAATTGGTAGTCCACTATTTTTTTTTCTAATTAAAAACCTTCCACATCGACTATATTGTAAGTGGATTGAGCTATTTTCAAAGAAAATTAGGGTTTTCCGTATTCGCCTTGTAGAGACTTTGGTGTAATACCACGAAAATTTTTAAAATTTTTGAATTAAATAATCAATTAAATAAATTAGGATAAATTAATAAATAATTTTCATAAATCACAACTTTCATAAAATAAGAGAACAAATTGAAATAAAAAATATGAAATATAGGGTTTAAAGGTCCCAAGGGACATGAAACTTTAAGACTGGACTTATGGATGCTAAAAATAAAGTTTGACCATTTAAGGGTAAAATAGTCATTTTATTATATACTAGATATGACTCAAACAAGCTCATGGTAGAGTTACATGAACATAGTACTCACATGTGATCAAATTGACCACCATGGGCAAAATAGTAATTTTATCATCTAAAGATAAAATGGTCTTTCTCACACTAAATGTAACCCATAAAAACTCATAGATGTGATTTTATGACAAAAATATGACATACAGAAAAATACGACACATGGTATGCCTTAATAGTGTCATGTGTATAATGTATGTTATGTAGTTCTGACAAGTGTCATGCAATGGTGCAAACACTTGTAAACTCACAACCCAAAATCAAAAGATTGGATGGATGGTCGAAATTAAGTCTAAGCCTATCAGAAAAACTTTCCCTCAAGCCACAACCTTGCCCTCCTTCTCAATGTTGCTCACATAAGACTGACTACCCTTCTTTCCTTCCTCCATGTTTTGACCATTAGAAACCAACCAAAAAAAAAAAAAAATATTGTGAAACCACTCAACAAGTTGCTATAGGTAGGTACCACAAAATCTTCGTTATTACTTATTGTCACTACATCATATATTCCTCTCTTTTTCTTTAACCTTCCCGCCACCATTGCCCAACACTTCAGCAAAAAACCTACAACCAAAAATCTCTATGACAAGCCTCTCAAGACGTCAAGGAACACTACCATCATCCTTCTTAACGTTTTCACACAAACTGTCCCATTCAATCACATTCTTTTCTTCTATACTTTTTAGCTCACAAACCAACATTGTCTTCAAGATATTCAACCCTCAAAACATTCAAGAAACTTTAGTGGAGAAACCTTTAGAATGTCCCACAAGCATTAAGTCATCAAGTTGCCAAAAATCATAGTATTTTTTTTTTTACCCTTTTTCCATTCACTTGGATGTTTTCTTCTTCCCATTAAAAAATCAGTCATTCTTGTATGTCTCCCTTCATTAAAACAAACTAGAAACCAACCTAAGTCTAATAAGAAAATGTCAACTAAACTCCACACACAAATCAGTCAAGAGTGCACACATAGTTGCACTTTCGATTTCCTAATTGACTCGCCTATAGGTACACCCTATTCTTAGCAAAAAACAACAACCAAAACCTTGAGTTTCAAACCCTTTAACACAATAAGTCAACCATTAGAATCCCAAGAGACATAAACACAAACCGTTCCCCATAGTTTAAGGAAAACCTCCCAAACAAGCACTAATAAAGACACTATGTGAGAGTTTGATCATAGTTGCATGGCGTAGAATTTTCTTAAATTTATTGTTATTATTTTCAACCATTAATATACATATTAGAGATTAGAAACATGTTAGGTTACAAGGAAAAACCTAGATTTCATGCATATGATAAGTTATCCATAGAAGAATGCATACATGCATTAGATAATGACATTCATGCCTGTGTGTAGTGTAATATAGTCATATTTGAAGGTTGTGCACCATTACATGTGTATTTGCACATTAAAACCAGCATATTTACTCACAGGAAATTAAGTCCAAGATGTGGCAAAATAGTTCGCATTAAGTCCTTAGATGATAAGCCACAGAAAATGGCAAACTATATATGTACATAAACATAAGATTTAGTCATGGTTTCATGCAATATATGCATGTTGAATATATGACCAAACGTTTAAAGGTCTTAAACATACTTAGGATGGTCATTATAAGTAATAACTAATGACTCCTCAAGGCTAACAATGGGTTGGCCAAGTCTAACACATGAAACGAGGCCAATAGTGCAATACATACAATAAACGATGCTATTTTGTATAGTTGGCCATCATCTATTTAAAAGACTTAGAACAAGACATAAAACCCTTGGAGTATGTGCTAAAACACTTAAAATAATATATTAAATGTTTTAGGCTAAACATCTAAAGAATCAAAGAGCATATACACGAGAGTTGAGGAAGAAATTAAAAATAGGCAACATGTTAAAATGAACTCCTCTTTCACTTGCATTATCTTGATTAAAACAATGGATGTGATTAAATTTTTGCTATTTATAATTGATAAATTAGGTTCAAGCTAGTGTACCACTTGTATGTTCAAATATATTTATATGCATTATTGAATGATATATATATATATATATATATATATATATATATATATATATATAGAGAGAGAGAGAGAGAGAGAGAGAGAGATGTTAGAATGTGTGTCTAAAACAAACCTTTTTGTGCCAAGTACATGATATGATGATCTCACATGCTAGGTATGTTAAATTCATGATCTCATGCTTTATTATTCATGTGTCCTGTAGTTTTTTTTTTTTTTTTTCAAATCAACAATACAAATGTCATATCTACATTATGCGTGTGAATCTATGTAGGAATAGAGTTTTTTTGGATTAACACACAAAGATAAGACTATTAAGATTAGAACCATATATCAGCATAGTGTATCTATATTTAATTGTCATAGGTATTGTCCCTTGATATATAAGCTTAACACAGTATATTCGTATTTGACCACCATTGGTGGATCCCCTAATGATGTAGGTTGAGTCTTCAGATCATAGACCAGTATAACACCACTCCCATGTATAATCAACACATGCACATTATTTAGGGTGTACTGACAAGCTTAATCTTTAGCTTAGGGAGTGTCCCTGATAGTTGATGTTTTTCAAGAAAATATCTTTGAGGGTTAATGTTTACCATAAAAGGTATTCCTAGAACAATGGATATCTTTTCGAAGAATGGAAAACATCAAAGATAGTTCTTTTGATCTAAATGTTAACCTTAAACAATAAAATATTTAAACAACCTAATGTTTGAAAGTAATTGAACATTTGATGTTTTAAATGGCATAATGTGTTTGTTGTGTTTGGAATTATCTACTAAGCTTATTTGAGCTCATCCCTTTTGTTATTTTACTTTCAAATACTTATTGATTGGAGCTACATTGGAGTATACCACTAGACTTTTGGTGGTAGGTAGCTTCACTAATGAGATTGGGCAGGGATTTCATGTTACGATTAGCCAATGTGCCATAGGAATTTTGTCGGTTTCTTGGTTAGTTTCCTTATTATTTAATTTATTTTTGTATCAACCAATGGACCTAACTTTAGTACTATTTTGACTTTAGAACCATTTATTTGCACTCTATTTAAATTAAATAACTTATGGAGTCATTTATCCTGATTATATGATCATTTATGTCATACATGTTCATATAGTAAAATTATGTAGTTTTGTATGGTTTAATGCAGGACCTTGTTTGATATTTTTGTCTTTTGGCCTTACATATAGTGGCCATGACCTTATATATATATAAGGATTAATTCATTTCATGCTTCATTTCATTCATTTATTTTTCTCCAATTTATACACTCATGGATCAATACAATTGTCGTAAAATCATGTATTTTTATTTGTATTTATAATTCATTAATTGATACATGAAATTATAGATCGAACCCATCGACTCAATGTCAAAAAATGTGGGTCATTACATAAACTATGAGTCTAACTCATTATGTTTGTAATGACCTAGTTATATAAATTGTATTTAATATGACACCATGGTGAGTGGTATAAGGTCCAAATTGTATTTTGAGTTAGGCTTTTGTAATGTACCATTATGTCTTTTGATTGACCCTGATTTGTAGAATAAAATGTGATTTTGTAATACTTTAAATGGTTGTGGTTAAATTTAATAAAATAAATAATTAAATAATTCAAAAATTAGAGAAATAATATATAAAAATCATATAAAATACCGAGTTTAACACTCTCTGAGTCACAAAACAACATAAAAGCACATGCTATCACATGTGGACCTCACATGTGACAAATATCAACTTAAGGTAAAGTGGAAATTTTAGAACTTAAAGGTAAAATAGTAATTTTACACTAATGTGACATCTAAAAAACCATAAAAGTTACAAGTGGACTTTGACTCACATGGGTCAAATTCGAGACATGCTCAAAAAGTGTGAAATGTGGTGCATTAGGATGGCATCATGGGTACAATGATGCCAAGTAGGCATGACAAGTGTCATGCAATCATGCCAACACTTGTCAATATGGTGACACATGATGAGGCAACAATAAAATCTATGTGTTGAAATTAGGACAAATAACATATTAACATGTGTACGTGTATGAAGGCGTCATGTGTTAAATTAACATACGTAACAATCCATGTGCTAAAATTTTAATATTACTGATACCTATAAGAAATGTTTTTGTTGTCATTACTCGATTCAACTTATTTTATGTTTTGTAACACTTATAAATTGTAATGCCAACTACTCCATACAAAATGACAATAAGAAAATATTTTAGGCACAAAAAAACTACATTTATAACACTACAATATAAATTAATAACATTTGAAATCATATGCTTATCTCATTTAACAATATTCCAATTTCATAAAGCTATCACTTCTAGAATAGTAGGATTGATTTAAAAAAAGCCAAGTTAGATGGTCTTGTTGACAAGGATATCCTTAAAATAAGTATATAATTACTAAGTCCAAAATATTAAATTGATACAACATAGTAAAATATAAAACTTATTTAACTTATGTACCATTTTATGTGTCTCAATCAGGCTTTGTTTTCAACATGCTACAATTAATAAGAGTCATCTTCAACAAATTCTCCTAACATTGTTAAAGTTATTGTTTTCATATTGTCAAAGTTAATAAAACACTATTACAATATAACTTAAACAAAAATAAATTAATAAAAATGCATGTACTAAACGTACTCCTATTCAATCAAAAAGATTTATTGTTCCTGTCGGGACCCCTTCCCTAGGCCAAAGGATGGCCCGACCGGCACAGTAGCCCAACGAATTCACTTGTCATGTCAAGTTCGTCAAACAATTGTTAAGCCTCTCCGATCCCAACAGCAAACGATACTAGAATGATTAAAAGACTTAAAGCAAATGTAAATAAACATACGAAGAGTGATCATTATATTACATATTTGCCTTGTCCAAAATACACAGTTGACAACATATATATACATACACATAAGAATGACTAACCTCAAACAAAGGACCAAGAAAAGGGAACAAGAATCATTAGTGAGCTAGGCGATCATCACGCCTTTTCCTTTATTAGCCACTGAAGAACCTAAAATATTAGTAGAGTAGTGAGCCTAAAATCAACGAGGCTCAGTGAGTAGTAAGACTAGCATATCAACCATAACTAACATTCCAAAACAGTGTATGTATGCATGAGATGTAAAAATGATATAATATTTGAATACATGACATAGTATAAAAATAGTTATGAACAGTGTAACAGTTTCAGAAAACATCTCAAATACATTCCAATTAAAAATTGTATCCAAGCTAGGGTTAAATCAGCAAACCCAACCTATGGTCATCGCTCGAGCGGGTCCTGAGTCAGGCATACTGGCCACTTAAGTGGGTCATGACCTACGCGTACTCATTGAATACCCTAATCCCGACGCTCGATCTTCAAGTGTCATGACTCGAGCGGGTTCTAAGGCTAGGCACACTGATTATATGCCCTAACCCTGATGCTCAACCCTCGTGTCTAATCTTAATAACATCATATACCCTGACCCCAACGCTCGACCCTCGAGCCTATGGTCTCATCCTAATAACATCTATACTTTTCAAAATCAATTGAATGTATCTCAATCTCATAAAACCATTTAAACCATTTCATTTCACACAAGTTTTATGTAAGGAACACAAGTCACAGAAAACACCTGAATCAAACTACTCACCTCGGTCCCGTGTACTAATGTCCTATTGACAACCGGCCTAGTCCCGCAGTGCTCATTTGAATTTGCATTATTTAAACTCAACTTTAGTTCTCTTTAGGATGTGGCTTAATCCCTCATTCTACTATCCCTAATCGGTCTCGACTGACCCAAATTCGATTCGGTCAAATTTGATTAGTCGGTCAAACTTGGTCAACAGGTCAAACTTCGTCAAAATTGGTCAATATGATAAATTTTGGCTATCCTTGGTCCATTTTGGTCCAATTGGGTCAAGCTATGTCAAAATTGGGCCAATTAAGCAAAAATCCCCAAATTCCAATACTTAGCCCAAATTCAAGCATTTGTTCTCTTTGCACAATGAATTTGTCAATTTTTCTGCGATCAATTCATAAATCAAATTTGTGCAAAACTTTCTAAATTTCATCTACACTTCTTAAACCTTTACCAAAATTTTAGATTCTAATTTTTGGACACCATTTGCTATGGTTTTTAAGTGTGTTAATAGGGACTGTAAAATCCCTTATCTTATGTGTCAGATAGTCAAATGGTGCATCAATTGACCCCCTTACACAATTCAGATTGGGACGAAATTTGGTACATATAATCGTGACATGTCTAGTGACCTCTCCACGAGATTTCAGCTCAAAATACCTACGTTGGTTCAGTCAATTGGTCTCCTACTTCTCTGTTATTTAACAAATTATTCAAAACTTCAAATTTCCTATGGTTTTTCAAGTGCTTATCTATTCCTATTGCAACATTAATCCAAGGCTATTCCTTACTATTTTTTTCAGGGTTTAGATCCTAGAACTCTAATTAATTAAGTTCTATCCAGAACAGCAAGCAATTATAGTCATAATCACTCTCAAATATAACTTCTAAAACATAGCATGCATAAGGATTTTCAAAAAAATTTTTAAGTCCCAGAACGTCTAACTAACAAGGTACCTTTGTAAGCATGGAAAATCAAAATCACAGATGTTTATGTTTTGAAATCTATACTCTCTCACAACACCAAGTGTGTGGTTCGAATCGGTCCAACTTTCAGCCAAAATGGACGTTCTCAACCACTGCAAATGGGGTCTCAAATCTGCTCCAAAAAGAATTTCCTGCTAAAAATTGTTGCAGCAGTTAATCATCAGGTCAACTTTAACACTTTCTAAAACATGTTTAACATTTCAGTTTTTATTTCTGATCAATTAGAGATTGTAGTATATGTAACAAGGATTCAAAAGAGCCATTTGACCTCAAGATCTGATCTTTAATGGCTTAGGAACCAGCACCTCAAAGATTGGATCAACTTAGTTTTTCAGTTTCTGGGTTTCCAACAGTGTTGAACAACCCCCTTTCTTGGTTGTTTTTATCTCAAACAGATGGGAGTTTGGACCAATAGCCTATGCAATGTTGTAGAAGGTAGTAAGGGTTTTCCAAAGAACCCTAGATCATTGCAAATGAACTCCAAATGAGGCATAAATAAACTATGGAAGATGGGTTACAGAAGCTGAAAAGTGAAAATTTTGCTCAAAGGTAGAGATTTTGTTACATGTTGAGGTGGCCTTGCATAGCAAATGGGAGTGCCACATGGCACATGTACTTCCATCCAAGGTGACTTGTTGGCACCATGTATTGGCTTGCTCAGGAGGTTGAATGGATGACAAAACCATAGCTCAAAACCATGGGATTTGCTGATTTTTTTTTGGTGGAAAAACGTTGGAAATTGGTGGAAAATCAGGCAAAAATCGAAGGAAGGAGAAGATTGGGGCGCGTGGGTTGGCCCACGACCCGTTCTAAAGGCCCGCGAGCCAAACGATCTGGCACGAGCCCACAGCCCATGCTCAATCTGCCCAGCATGCTCGGGCCCATGAGCCTGAGCCGAAATTTAGCCCATGCGGCCGAATTCATTTCTTTTTTTTTTTGGTGTTTTTGCTTTTGCTTTTTATTTTTCCCCTTTTTGTATATATATATATTCAAAATTTTCAATTTTTTTCTCATTTGTTATTTTTATCATTACTTGATTCATTAATCTCTTCAAAATCTTCGATTATACACCATTTTCATCATTAATGCATTTATTTTCCAAAAATTGAATATTCCACCAAAAATTTGCATTTTCTCCCAAAAATTCATTAATTACACCAAAAATTCAATAATCACTCCAAAAATTCTTATTTTTTCCAAAAATTATATTTCTCTTATAATTTCATCAAATTATGTTTTTCCCAATTATTCTAAATTTTTTTCAATAAATAATTAAAAATTAGAAAAATTGAGAAAATTCACGTATTTTCATTTACAATTTCAAAAAATACATGTATCGAATCCATTAATTTTTGCATCAAAACTATGGGTAGTTAAAAATTTTTAAAATTAAAAAAATTAACGTATTTTCATTAAAAATTTGATAAAATACATGTATCGAACCCATTAATTTTTACATCAAAACCATGGGTCGTCACAGTTCCAATTTTTATATTAATTTCTTATGTTAGGTACATATCAAGAGCAACAACAATTAAATCTATCACGTTACATATTTTACACTTATCATTATACACACATTACTAGTATTTGTAGATGTGTCTATATATAGTTATAGATCACTAAGGTCATCTCCAACCCGGCACTATTTTGGCATTGGGGAGGGCCAAAATGTTGTTGGGTTGCTCCAACCCATTGCCATCTTGGCACTGGCTTTTTCTTCTTTTCTTTTTTTTTTTCCAATTTTTGCTTTTTTTAAGTTTCTTTTTAATTTTATTTTCAATTAAAAGTTTTTTTCATTAAAAAATTTAAGCAAAATTTATAGTTTTTTTTTTAAGTTAAAGATTTAATTATTTAAAAAATTTTAGTTACTTTCATTTATTTTTATATTATTTTTACTAGTTTGTTCTTTATTTTTTAAATAAACATGTTTTAATGTATTTTTTTCTAAATCTGATATTGTTCTTATTATATAATTAATTAATTTTAATTACTTATTATATAATAAAATAATTATTTTAAATTTTGTAGTGTATTATTTATTATTTATTTATTGATTAGTAATT
>JAJIYU010020143.1:0-10525 GCA_030144865.1 Tinospora cordifolia | reverse complement strand
TCTTGATAAAATTGAGATCTTTGTCAACTTTGGTGTTAAAGAAAATTCAACCACCATTAGTATTCCCTGAGGACGATACCCGGACTTTCCAGATATTACTACAAGCGATCTCGTATACTTGCGAGTCCCCTAACATACACCAATAGTGAGACCATATGCTCGAGGTTTGAGAGTAGGGTCAAGGTACACGATGTGATTGGATTTAGACTTGAGGTCCGAGCGTCGTGGTTAGGGCATATGATCAATGCACCTAGCCTCAAACCCGCTCAAGTGATGACACTTGAAGACCAAACGTGGGGCTAAGGTATTCGATGAATATACCTAGCTCATGAATAGCTCGAGTCGCCAGTACGCCTAACTCATGACCCGCTCGAACAATGACTATAGGGTTGGATTTAATGATTTGAAACCCCAGCCCAGATGCATTTTTCAACTGGCATGTATTCAAACTGTTTTTCTCTAGCTATTGCATTTTCTATAAATGTTTTACTACATGCCATGTTATTAAGTATTGTTTTACCATCACTGTTCATGCATATATACATGCATTATTTTAAAATGTTAGTTATAGGTGATATGCTAGTTTTACTACTCACTGAGCCACATTGCAAATTAGGCTCACTACTCTACTAACATTTCAGGTTTCTTAGTGGCTGACAAAGGAAAAGGCATAATCATAGCCTAGTTCCCTTGGTGGTCCTTTACTTGTATGTTTATATTTAATGGTCAACGTTATTTTTGGAACAAGACATATGTACTATGTACAAGCAAACTTCTGTAGTACTTGCTTATAGACTTAATTGAAATGTTATATTTAAATTCGTACTTTACGGAATAGATGTTAGAATTACTCTGATGTTTTCTATTTTTGTAATTGAAAAGACTTAATAGTGATTGCGTGAACTTGGCTCGATGAATGAGTTCATTAGGTTACTGTGTCGATTGGGCCGCCCTTTGGCCTAGGGAAAAGGTCTTTGTTAGTTGCATAATAGATTAACATCATTATGGGTTGTTTATATGCATTTTATAAAATTTTAGTAGGAAATTAAATACAGTTGTGCATGATTAGTGGGATGAGCATTCATAATAGGAATTACATGTTTTATTGTATTTAAGCATTGTCACGCATTGTTTACAACATCTCTATAAGAAAATGATGTCTGGGGAAGGTTCTTTAGTGTTTGTGTAGGACTAGAATGAAGCCTAGAGAAAATCATAACACAAAAGAGGCAAAGAAAAGTAAAATTCAAAGAAACCAACTAATTACTGCGGTATGTGAATCGAAAACTGACGTAGTTGAAGAAAAGCTAGAAAAACGCAGAAGGCCACATCGCACTGGTTACTATGATAATCGGTCTAGTAACCGCGGTAACCAGAACTCAAACATTATGAAGAAATTGACTACCATCCAGTGACAACAATTCGTAGAATGCGAAAAATCTGTGTTTTCAACTAGGGACGAGGATGACCGTGATCATTGACTGTGGTAATGTGATTAATTAATTTATTTCTAATTTTATTTAGGGTTTTTAAATGTTGAAATATAAATAGGAAAGTGGATTATGGTGTAAACATTCTGGACTTCAAAAATAAGTTGAATTTGATGGCTGAACAGAGGAGAAGAACAACAACAACAAAGGATTCAAGACCAAGGCTTGAGTTTTAAGTATGTTACCTTGTATTCATTATTCTTTGATGTTTGAACTCAATACAATGTCAGACTAGTTAATTTCTAAGTCTATGATGTAAATTTTTTATGTAGGAACCTGAGATTTCTTATTCCAATTAATTCATTTTGATGCATTGTTTTATATTGTGTATGTTTAATGCTTAATGTTTACTGGCCATGAACATTATGATCTCAAACCATTAAACTAACTCAGGGGAGAGGTTTAATGGTTAGACTATTATAATATAGACCTAGATTAGTTGATTGACCAGAGGGTTATGTACTATCTAAGGGATTGCACATGATTATTGTTCACACGGCATTAGATTGTTGATTCTGCGCCTCGAAAGAGGGTATTAGTGAACAAGACTAATTGGTGTTGAGGTGCCTCGAGAGAGGACCTTAATGATAAGTGCTAGAACCCACAATAATAAATGTTTAATAAATTGGAATAGAAATTGAATGTGAGAACAGAAGAATTTGTTGTCCTAGACAGTCTTACAATATGGTTTTCAAAATAGATTTTTATTGTTATCAATAGTTTTAATTCTAATTCATATTCAAACAAATCAAACTCTGTTACATGCCTTAATAAAGTGAATGTTATCATTAGATTGAGATTTGAGATAGTTGACTAAATTCTGCTCCCTGAGGATGATACCCAATCTCTATCGGTTATTATTATTGTGATCTCGCACACTTGCGTGGTTGCCAACAAGTTTTTGGTGCCGTTGCCGGGGAACAGTGTTAATTATCTTAAAACCAGTTGAACTTGGTTTAATTTTAATTAAGGGAAAGTTTTTATTTTTATTTGATTGCTTTTCTTTTCCTTTTAACTTCATTGAATACACTTGATCTTGTGTTTTCTCTAGGTGTTCCAAGGTTGCATGAGTAGAGATCCTAGTGGACCATATGATCCAGAATTGTTCAAGACCATAAATCATATTCAGCTGGAACCCAAAACATGAGTATCAACTATGGCTGACAATGAAACTTCTAATGAGGGGAACAATGGAGATGCACCATTACGGGATTTCTTCAAATCTGTTCTGAACAACAATTACTCCAGTATAGTAGGACACCGATAAATGCAAACAACTTTGAGTTGAAGCTCTCCCTAGTTACAATGGAGCAGCAGCAGCAGTTTGGGGGTTCAGCAACAGAAGATCCTATGGCTCAACTCAACTCTTTCATGGAGATCTGTGATACAGTCAAGATGAACGAGGTGCTGGAAGACCAGTTAAGGCTGAGGTTTTTCCCATTCTTTCTAAGGAATAAAGCTAGGAATTGGTTACAAATATTGCTTCCAGGAAGTATTACAATATGGGAGGAAATGGGTCAGAAATTCTTTCAAAAATATTTCACACCCGCTAAAGTACATCAATTGTTGGGTGAGATCAGTTCCTTTAAGCAATTCAAGTTTAAATGTTTGTATGAAGCTTGGGAAAGGTTTACGGACCTATTGAGGCAATGCCCACAACACGAATATCTCCCTTGGCTTCAAATTCAGATGTTCTATAATGGACTCACTCCACCTAATAGAGCCTTGGTTGATTTTGCAGCCGGAGATTTGTTGATGGGAAAGTCCACTACCGAGGCCACCCAACTCATTGAAGAGATGGCAGCGAATGCATATGGCCATGGTACAGAAAGAGGAACAACAAAGAGGGTGGGAATTCATGAGGTTGATGATATAAGTGTTCTACATGCTCAACCTACAACCATGACTCATAGATTGAACCTAGTTGAAGAAAGAGCAGCAGTGGGCATTATCAAAATTAGCCAAATCAGCAAGTTTAGTCCATTGCAAAAGCCAACAAATCATCTTATACAAGAGAGGCTTCTATTGAGCAACTAAACGCCATGAACAAATTCAGTGGGTACCAAGGTCCATCTGGGGGATACAAAGTACTATCATCCGAGGGTTGGAAACCATGAGAACTTCTCTTATGGAAATAATAGAAATGTTCAACAACTTCTACAAGGATTTGTGCCACAACAGCCCCTACAAAATAAGAAGTCGTCCTTAGAAGACAAGCTTGATGAAATGATGAACATGCACTCAAGGTTCTTCAAGGAGCTGACAAGGAGAGTGGACAAGAATGATAGTAGAGTCTTTGGCATTGAGATTCTAATTGGATACATGAATGCCACGATTAAGAGTTTAGAAACTCAAGTGGGACAGTTGGCATAGATAGTGTCAAATTAGTAGCGTAACTCCTTCCCCAGTGATACTCAAGTAAACCCAAAGGAGAGTTGCAAAGCCATGATGACAAGGAGTGGGAAAGTGGTAGCAAGTCCACCTTATCTGGTCAATCCATTTGCTAAAGCTGAAAATACTGACAGTTCTGAAAAGGAAGCTCCAAGTCCTCCAACTGTACAACCTGAAGTGCTACATAAATCACAAGGAAAACCTAAGGGGATCACTATTCAGGGGGCAATGTTCTTGAACCTCCACCCTTGCCATTTCCCCAAAGGTTTCAAAAGAAGAAGCTCAATGATTAATTTGCTAAGTTTTTGGAAATGTTTAAGAAGATCCATATCAATATTCCCTTTGCAAACACTCTACAACAAATGCCCAACTATGCAAAATTTATGAAGGAGATCATGTCCAAGAAGAGAAAGCTAGAAGACTTCAAAACTATGAAGCTAACTGAAAAATGCAGTGCAATCCTTCAAAGAAAACTTCCTCAAAAGTTAAAAGATCTAGGAAGTTTCACTATACCCTATAACATTGGGTCTGAAGTCTTTGAGAAGGCACTCTATGATTTGGGCGCAAGCATAAATCTTATGCCCATGCTAGTGTGCAAGAAGTTGGGCATGTTGAGATCAAACCAACCACAGTTACTCTTCAGCTTGCAGACAAATCTCTGACATATCCACAGGGCATAATTGAACATGTCTTGGTCAAGGTGGATAAATTCATTTTTCCTATTGATTTCATGGTTTTGGATATGGAAGAAGATGGTGAGATTCTGCTTATCCTTGGGAGGCCATTCTTGGCTATAGGCCATGCATTGATAGATGTACACAAAGATGATCTCACTTTGAGGGTGAATGAAGAAAAGTGGTTTTCAACCTCTACTAGGCTATGAACTACCCCAATGATCTGCATGAATGCAAGAGAATAGAAGTTATCAATTCTTGCATTGTTGAAGTTGTAGATGAACTTAGCTCCCAAGATGATTCGGTTGGGTGTGTATCTCGTTTAATTTCCTTTCCCCAACCCATAACTAAAGATGAGAAGCTAATTGTTTTAGCATTGGAATCCTCCCCACCTGAGCCTAACAGCCCACACACTCCATTTTCTAGATTCCACCCAATCTGAAAATCTTGAAGATGTGTCTAAGGCCATTGACCTAAAACCCCTTCCTAAGCATCTAAAATAAGCTTATTTGGGTGGAGCACTATCCCTACCAATTATCATTTCTTCTTCATTAACCTCTATCCAATAAGAAAAACTGTTATGAGTGCTTAGAAAGCACAAGTTTGCTATTGGGTAGACAATTGAAGATATTCAGGGTATAAGTCTAGCCATTTGTATGCACAAGATATTAATGGATGACTCTTATAAGCCTACAGTGGAGCACCACCGAGACTTAACCCAATAATGAAGGAAGTGGTGAAGAAAGAGGTGATGAAGTGGCTAAAGGAAGGCATACTCTATGCCATTTCAAATTCAAGTGGGTCAGCCCAATTCATGTGGTGCCAAAGAAGGAAGGAATCACTATGGTTACTAATGAAAAGGGGGAAACAATTGATTCAAGAACTACTACAGGGTGGTATGTATGTATTGATTATAGAAACTGAACAAGGCTACCCAGAAAGATCATTTTCCTTTGCCATTTGTAGATCAAATGCTAGACTGGATTGCTAGGAATGACTTCTACTGCTTCTTGGACGGATACTTAGGATACAACCAAATTGTTATTGCACCAGAAGATCAAAAGAAGACCACTTTCACTTGTCCATATGGGACTTATGCATTTTGTAGGATGTCGTTTGGTCTTTGCAATGCACCAACCACCTTTCAAAGATATATAATAGCAATCTTTGCAAATATGATAGAGGATATTATGGAGGTATTTATGGATGACTTTTCTATGTTTGGTGCTACTTTTGATGGTTATCTATTTAATTTGGAGAAGGTTTTCTCCCACTGTGATGAGAAGAACCTAGTACTTAATTGGGAGAAATGTCATTTTATGGTTCGAGAGGGCATTGTCTTGGGCCATAAAGTATCGGTAGTTGGACTTGAGGTGGAGCAAGCAAAGATTCAGGTTATTAAGAACTTGACAGCACCTACATCTGTTCAAAAAGTGCGTAGTTTCTTGGGGCATATGAGTTTCTATCACCGATTTATCAAGAACTTCTCTCAGATCACTCGGCACCTATGTAGTCTACTAGAGAAGGAAGTTCAGTTCAACATCACAGCTGAATTTTTGAAGCTTTCAACACATTAAAGAAGGCATTAATATCGGCTCCTAATATGTCTACACTAGTTTTGGGAGAGCCTTTTGAAATAATGTGTGATGCCAGTAATTATGCTATTGGTGTTGTGTTGGGACAGAAACGTGACAAGATGTTAAGAGTTATATACTATGCAAGCAAGACACCAGATGATGCACAAAAGAACTACACTACTGTTGAACAAGAGTTACTAGCTATTGTCTTTGCATGTGACAAGTTCTAATTACATTGTGGATTCTCATGTCAAGGTGTTCACTGATCACGATGCAATCCATCAGCTCTTTACTAAAAACGATGCAAAGCCTTGTCTTATCAGATGGATCTTGTTGTTGCAAGAGTTTCATATTGAGGTGATAGACATGAAGGGTACAGAGAATGTGGTAGCTAATCACTTATCTCACCTATCTAATGAAGTCATTAAAGATCCAAAGAACATAGTTTAGCTCTTTCCTAATGAACATCTCCTAATTGTTAGTGATAGTTCACCATAGTATGCAGATTTTGTTAATTATAGAGCCATCGACACTACCCCACTGGATTTATCTCACGCTCACCTCGAGTGCTTCCTACATGAAGCTAAGTTCTATCTATGGGATGATCCCTATCTCTATCAGAGGTGTGCTAACAAGGTGATTCGTCGTTGCATCCCAGAAGCTAAAATTAACAAAGTTCTTCATGATTGTCATGCTTTGCCTTATAACAGTTATTACAACCATCAACAAACTGCTAGGCCTATTCTTGAGAGTAGGTCATATTAGCCCACTATGATGAAGGATGTTTACCAATTTGTAAAGACATGTGAAGCGTGCCAAAAATTGGGCAACATCTCAAAGAAGAATGAAATGCCTCTTAAATCTTTTGTTAAAGTCAAATTATTTGATGTATGGGCCATAGACTTCAAGGGACCTTTTCCACCATCTGATGGAAAACAATATATATTGTTGGTTGTTGATTATGTCTCCAACTAGGTTGAAGCAGTTGCCACAACTAAGAATGATGTTAGAGTAGTGTTCAAGTTCCTTTCTCACAACATCTTCTCTCATTTTGGCACACCATAGAATATTCAATAACCTTCTCACCAAGTACGGTGTACGACACAATGTTGTCTTGCCTTATCATCCTCAAACCAATGGGCAAGCTGAAGTGTCTAATCGAGAGATTGAGGCTATATTGCAAAAGACAGTTGAGACTAACTACAAGGATTGGGCCCTGAAATTGGATGATGCACTGTGGGCATATAGAATAGCCTTCAAAACTCTCATCAGCATGTCCCTGTATCAATTGTTATATGAAAAATCCTGTCACCTGTCATGTGAGTTGGAGCACCGGGCTTCTTTGGCAATAAAGAAGTTCAACTTTGATGCAAAAGCCTATGGGGAGAATCGTCTACTTTAGTTGGTAGAACTTGGAGAATTTCGTTGGGATGCTTTTGAGAACAACACTCTATAAAGGGAAAGAACAAAGAAGTGGCATGACAAGCTCATTGAGAAGAAAGAGTTCAAACTGGGGCAACAAGTATTATTATTCAATTCAAGACTCCATTTATTTTCGAGCAAGCTCAAATCTCGCTGGTCAGGCCCCTTCCTTGTAACACGTGTTCCCATATAGTGCAGTAGAAGTTCAAAGCTTGGTAAACGGCATAAATTTAAGGTGAATGGTCAGATATTGAGGATATTCTATGAAGTACCAAAACAGATGATGGAGCTGATAGAACTGAAGGAATAATGCACCATATCCATGTCGAGCTAACAACGTTAAACACAACGCTGAGTGGGAGGCAACTCACTGTTCGTTTCTATCTACATGCTCATTTTGTTTATAATTCTTTAGTTTTTTTAGGATGCATGTTAATTTCAATTTTTGATTCTTTTATTTCCTATATTTATGATGATTAGGACTTGGTTAAACATTAAAAAAAAAAAACAAACGAACATTTTAGTGTTATATGCATTTTGGTGACCGTGATCACCAAAACATATTGTGATGAAGTTGTTCTATTGATCGCAGTCACCAAATCACCATCTATGTATCGCAGTAAACAGAACCCCCATTTTCAAAAAAAAAATGCATGAAATTACCGTGGTAACTAGATCTCTATAGGTCTAGTAATCGTAGTAACCCGAGCTCCAATTTCAAAAAAAAAATTCATGCAATTATCGCGGTCAATCGAGCAGTGACCGCAGTAATTGCGTTATTTGAAATGTGAATCCCTGACATTTTTTCTCATTTCATGCCAGAATTTCTCTGATTTCTCTGAACCTCTCTGCATTCCAAGCGTTTCTTCTTCTTCAAGCCACGATGTAAGTTTTTTTATTTCATTTTACATTATTTCCATTCTTTAATCTTGCATTTAGGATTGTTTCATGCATTAAACTTTATTTTAGTCAAGTTCTTCAAGTTATTCTTCATTTATCTTTTCTATGACTCATTTCTAAAAATTTTGACATTGATGCGAGCTTAAACTTGCTGTGGTTGATGGATTGTCACTCTTTGCTTCTTCTATTTGAATGATTAGATGTTTTTGATATGCATATAATATTAAACAGATTACACAAGAATATTTGCAGTGCCTTGGGTGTTTTTGATTGACTAATAGTAGTTTGGGCTATATTTGAACATTAGGACTAGTTTCATTGCTAGAAATGCATCTCCCAACGATTCTTTGAGTAAATATTCTACTATGAAAATGGCTATTGGTCTGTTTAAATGCTCTATTTCTTATTTATTAATAGAAGTTTTTCTTGCCCATTGACATCTTGTTTGTAGGCCTCCTAGAATGAAGCATCCTACATCTAAGGGGAAACAAGCCCCATCCCCTCTTACCCCTGCAGACAAACATCACTTCAGGACTGCTGTAACCAAGCAGCGGTTCAATATCATCAGAGGGAATAGACACTTGATTCCTGAGAGGGGCATTATGCTGATGCAGGAGGAGTGCAACCTCGGGATATGGTTGCTACCAGACATGGGGAGAGGCTCATTAGTGCCCCCTCTACTACAATTATGGCATTGGTATAGGAGTTATATGCCAATATAGCAGACAGGGATGGGACAGTAGTCTAGTTCCACGAAAAGTGGGTCCAATTCAGTGCTGGGGCAATCAATGAGGTCCTCCTAGCTGAGTCACCTGATGAGTATTATACTCTTCTACCTCACTTTGATGCTGAAGACACTTTGTGTAGAGGGAGCTTCCTGGTCTTGTTATTATGACAAGCCAGTGAGCTTAGTCAAGAGTACATTCTACACGGCTGTAAAGGTTTGGCTATACTTAGTTTGTGCTAACCTTCTCCCATCTCTTGCTATTAGCAGGGCCACAATAAAAAGGACGATCTTGGTCAACTGCATTATGAAAGGACTCCCAATCAATATTGGGGCCATTATTTCTAGCTCCTTTGGGTCCGCCATAGCCAGGACCAATATAGGACTACCCCACCCTATCATGATTACTAAGTTGTGCAGACAGGCAGGGGTAGTCTGGGAGTAGAGTGAGCCCCTCCTGAAGATGAGGAATCATATTGTTGTCAAGATGTTCACTATTGCGCCTGCCAAGATGAGGAATGTAACACTCTGTATTTTTAATTTAATACATAAATTATTTTAAATAAAAGTAGATGGGTAGAAATACATGTATTGTACGGATTACGCGTGAACGTACGTGTTAATCGTGCAATCGTATTATAAATAGACGTTACGTGTATAAATTATTTAAATTAAATTATTTATTTGAAATATAAATATTTAAAAAAATGAAATAAGAAAAATAAAGAATTTAAATGAAAGTAACTTATATATCAAGTTGGTTAATATATATAAGGATGAAATGAAATGATGTTGGGATACATGTATTAATGTAATATTGGGGGTGTGTATAAGGAATGGGGCAATTTCATGAGCAATGGCTGTTGGTACGTTGGCTGGAGGAAAAAAAAACCAAAAGAAAGAAAAAAAAAACAAAATACAATATATTATACATGTGGTGTTGGACGTTATGGGTATTTAGATGAGGATGGAGCACGTGCAAGTGGGGGTGTTTTTTTAAGGCTTGCATTTCATCTCCTTTCCTTTTTGTAATTCCAGACGCACAACCGAACAGAAAACGAAAAAAAAAACGCACAGAAGATTGAAATAAGGGGAAAGAAAAGGAAAGTTTTGGTTTTTCTCCAGATTTGACGTGCAGGTAAGTTCTTTCTTCAAATTCTAGTTATAAAAACGTTAATTAAGCTGAGTACTATAATCCTCTCGGTGTAATTTTGAGTAAAATTGGTATTTTATAGTCGTACCCAAAAAGTGGGTATTTTCCTACAGTGAGTGAAACTCAACAAAAATTATACCAAAACACTCCTGGCGATAAGTAGATCCCAGATATGTGGTTAGATTGTGTTAGTT
>JAJIYU010020142.1:0-10546 GCA_030144865.1 Tinospora cordifolia | reverse complement strand
AATCTATTCCATAACTTATATATATATATATATATATATATATATATATAAGTTATGGAATAGATTTTTCAAAAAAAAAAAAAAAAGAAATTCATAAATAAATATGATTAAAAATGATTAGTTATTTTACTAAATGTACTAAACAATAAATTTTGAAGAAGTTGATCAACGTACATTGTAAATTGAGACACATGTCAAGCAAGATATGTTTTGGTATTTTATGAGTATTTATTTACCTTGATTATTTATATAAAACTGTAAATATAAAAATAATATAAATGTAAGCATACTATATGTTGCCTTAAAGTGCAATTCATTAAATTATATTAACATGGCAACTTGCTTTAGACTGACTAGAGTGGATTTAAAACTTGACACCATTTTGATAGACTAAACCATGAAAGTTAATAATTATTATGTGAACCCATAAAAAATATTAGCCTTTTTTATATGATAATATTTGAAATGATTGTGAAATATACAATAATTAAAGGTTTAGTCTACTTTTGTTAAGGTCTAATGAGAAGAAAAACTGATCCTATTACTTAAAGAGATGTAGATGAATGTGTTTTATATACTCTTACATGGTTAAAATAATTGCATAAATATTACTTTAAAGTACATATATGCAATGTCCAGCTTTAGATAGTTATTCTTGTTATTTGATTTGATTTAATTGTCTTACATGTTTGCATTACATTCTCATGACATCCATATTATTGACAAATTTTGATGACTAAATGAGAATCTATTTCACCAAGCATCATTGGCTTACCATCTTATTTCTTTTCAAGTTCTCTTCCACTAAATAAATGCAAGGGAATAATACTCTTTTAGGTAGTCAGTCACTACGGAGCAGGCCCAATGTGAGTTTAGAGAGCTTTTATATGCTTTGCCATTTCATAGTAATTTATATAAAATCTAAATAGGGAGATAAACTTCGTTAGGTTGTTTATTTAGGGACTTATGGATTACATTTTTGTGAATATTAGAAATTACACAACTTACAAGTCACAAGAAAGACAGCAAGTGAGGCTTATAAGCTCTCGAACGTCTCATTGTTGCATTGGCTGATTGGCGTGCCTATGCCAAATGTTTTGCGACTAAGATATCCAAGCAAAGCAGAGTTAATTATCATTAAGTAGGTTATCAAACTAAACAAAGTCAAGGTCCCAACGTGTTAAAGATCATAAAATAAAGCAATCACATTAGTGCCCAAAAGTATAAAACCTTCCTGTACAAAATTATTCGATACTGCTATTCGATTCTAACATTGCTTAATCCAATGGAAGAAAGAACCATGGAGGAAAAACAGTAGTCTTCTTCACAATTCAACTAAGCTTATATTGTTGCTTTTTTTTTTTTTTTGGCTATTTGAGCCTAATTTGCTCCTCTGTTCATAGAAGCCCACAGGGTGTGACTTTCAAGAGAAGTATTTATCAAGAAAATTGATGAATTATATAAAGCAAAAAAAGAGGTAGAAAGTAGAGAGGATCAACCACATTTTTGTTAGGGCTTTAATCCCAAAATTTTCACAGAAACATCAGCTGTTATACATGACTAGATTCCATAGGACATTCATCTAAGACTACAATAATTTTGATTACAAGGGAAAAGAAACCACTGTCAGCCATAATCCCGAACATGTGCCCACTATCATACAACAACTTGAAAGACTAAATGTACTTTGATCTTCACCAAAAGACTAAACCTGCTAATGATATACAACATAATAACCTTACGTCAGAAAATAATTTAAAAGTCCAAAAGACACTTCAAAGAAAACAAATGAAAACCAGTAAACCAAATTAATCAGAAAAATGTTAACATAAATTCCAAGAATCAAATTAGGTGCACCACTCTCGTGAGCCACAAGACCTGCAGTAAACTTTCCCTCTTACAGGAGCCAATTTCGTGGAGCCAATTTCGTAATGACAGGCTAAGATTATTTCCATAATTACTTTGAGCCGAGAAAAACCAACAAGGCAATAAAGACGTGCAGGATAGGTTGAGATATATATTCATTGCAGTTAATAGAGTATGCCCGTAACTATTAAGCAACAAAATACCATGTACCATGAGCATTCAATGCAACAGGTCTTGGATATCCCAAGGTTGTAATCCATACAAATCACTTTGTTCATTTAAAACTTTCACTCAAATTCTTGTACTCATTTTGGATCAAAATCAAGTTGAAATGGGTTTTACATATTCCTGCTTTTCTTTTCGCCTTACAATTCTTCAATGTCACACACTCAAGGCTCTGTTATTTGTAGAAGCAAGTGCTTTTTCCCAACCTCCTAATCATAATCATTCCACAGAAAATCCACTGTTAGCTTAAGAAGCAATTAATTCTAAACTTGATCTTTTTACGGGTAACTGGAATTCAAGTCCAAGTACAAAGATACAAATCAACCATTTCTTGAAGATTTGCACTTTGCTCTGTCATGTAGTGGAATCAATGTTGTCAAAACACTGCCTAAGCCTCCCCTAGGCAACACCTAGACGCCCAGCTCCCCTAAGCACTTAGGTGGTGATCAAGGTACCCCCTGTTTGTAAATTTTCTTTTTTTTTTTTTTTAAGTCTTGGAAAAAATTATTTTAAACCCTACATTAATACAAAATAAATAATATATTATTTATTTTATAATATGATATACTTACACACACATATATCTATATGGAATGGACTAATTAATAAAGAAATATTCTTTAAAAACCTTTAAATAATTAATTTATACAGTACGTTAGACTTATCTAGACCTTGCTTGGCCCTTACCTTATAGAGGCTTACCACCTAAATCTATCTTTCCACCTTAACAACACTAGGTGGAATTGCATCTGTTGATTTGAGCTAATAGCAGTACCCTTACATTCAGACAGAATGGAACCACCAGTGGAAAAGAAAGAAAAACTCAGAATTCTGAAATAACTTAGACCCATAAATGGTGCACGTTTTCCCTTTTTCAATAGAATAAAAGCACAAGCAAGAAAGTAGAAGAAGAAGATATTGTGAGTTAATACTTTTACAAAGGCAGCCAAACAGTACAGGGTGTGGAAAATACAAGATTATCATACAAGTTCTACAATAGAGTTCAAAACTAACAGTCTACCTAAATTACATACCTTAGCACCCTGAAGAAGACGGAGAACACTTAAAGTTGAAACTTCATTGGAAATCACTGGTCTCATGGTCAGAGAGAGAAGGGAAAGCTGGGATAGATCTCAGTATCAATTTGCGGCTACTGCGTCGACCAGGAGATGAGACAAAGTCATTGTGAGGAGGTGAGACTCTCTTACAATTTGGAGATGTCTTCACGCCACTTATAGGTGAGCAATTTCTTAGAATCTCTGGGGTTTCATCGTCTGGGACAATCTGAAAATGCTTTTCAAACCTTGGCTGAGGGGGCAGAGAAGATTGTGGTGGCTTCCCAATGGAAAGTGGCATTTGAACAGATGTTCTGTAATTAAGCAATACATACAAAAGTTTGTAAGGCAAAATCAGAAATGAAATGAGAAGCCAACTCCTAGCATTGCTTATTAGAATACAAGACCTGCAAATCTGAAAAGAAAATGTAATGGGGAGAACATGATCTGGGTATTGCTCTTCACTGTTATGAACTTCACTATTCTGTGAACTTTTGTCCACTCCAACCTTTTCACTGGTCTCCATTTCTTCCTCCTCTGGCTCAGTTTCCTCTGCTGCCAATGGAGTGGATCCTACATTTCAACAAAGGAAGAACATGACAAATTGAAACTTTATGCTGAAAGCAATAGATAACAAGAAAGCAACTAGGAAGAAGAATATAATTCAATGTAGAATGTAAATGTTCAAGGGAATTGGAAACAGGTTCTTCAAACTCATGGAACTTCAACCCATGAATACTCATGGGTTGAAGTTCATTGATTGAACTTCAACCCTTTTTATTTATAGGTAAAGATGTATCATGGAACTTCAACCCATGAACTCATATGTTGCATACTACATGCCAAAACGTTTACCTGTGTGTTCCTGGAGCAGCTAATTAAACAATATCAAAGATGCAACAACTCCTAAGCTAGTGCAGAAGTAACAAAGTGCATCAAACAATAAAATTTGAAAACCATAATTACTCACCATCTTTCCTACCAAATGCATTCTTGCAACCTTCACATCTGCAGTTAATGGAGCATCCTACTCCACCCTTCAAGTTAAAGCAAAGATGAGTGAATCTCCCAAAGAATACAGAAATAAAAGCATGTGTCAAGGGCAAAAACCTGATAGCATTCACAGTACTTCTTAAGGCAACTTGATTTCTTGCAATTGCATCCTCTTTTATGACGAGCTGAAGCTGGAGTTTTGTTTGATTCTTCCTACAAGGAGCAAGCATTAAATTCTTTAGTTGCAATGTACCAATTATTCCAAAAACAAAAAACCAAAACATAGGTCCTTACCCCGATTTCTGCATTAGATTCAGAACTCCTAATAACTTTTGGAGCAAATGCAAGCGGATTTCGTGATTCTATCTGTTTGCGAGTTGCCAAAACAGTATCTTCATGAACAGGCTTATTGAAGCAATCCTGACATGAGCATGGCTCCACACAGTAAACTCCAGCAGCAAAGCATTCACAGTAACTGAATGGGAACATTGAACAAGTCAAAGGGCGTACATAATTCAAAGAGAAATGCAACCAAATAAAAGAGCATAATAGAAGTCAGAAGCAACCTAAATGATAGCTTATATCACATGCCAAAAAACCCAGTAAATTATAAATAAACAACGATGTTGCCCCCAAGCACACACAAAGGCAACTCAATAATTAATAATGAAAGCAATTTCACACTTTTATCTAACAGGATCTGACGATGTAAGTGCAATAAAAACAGAGCTTTATGCTATCTAATTTAAACCAATATAACTATTATAGGAGTTTATAATTTAGATGTAGAAGAATTGAAATTTTGTCCGGTGTCTTTCCTTTTACATAAAGATCAAAGATTGAGGGCCTGGCTACCCCAAGGGTGCTACAGCTCCATGACCCCTCACAGACATCTTTCCTTCAATCTTTTATTCGCCTTTCTATATCATAACCAAATTATAACAAATATAAGAGATTCTCTATTGCTCGTATCTTCTTTCTGTCCCTTCTCTCAATTTTTGGAGGAACAATTGAAGACTATGCTTTGAAGGCATAATCTCTTTCTCTTTGTTTATTTGTGGAAGACCAAGCCCTGCCTGTCAGACTGCCTGACAAACAGCTATCAGACTTAACCATCATAAGAACTAGAAAAAAGAAAAAATGGATGCAAATACAAAGGAAACAAACAAAAGAAAAGAGGTGTCACCAAATAATTTACCTTTCAGTCTAAAGGGTTTTCCGGTGTAAGTTATTTAATATAGTAACACCATTGATTAGAACTCACTGGGTAATGAACTCTGACATTATCTAAAGTTGGGCTTCTATTCTAGAACCACAGACAATTGTCCTACATGGAGTGACAACTTATAAGTTCAAAAATACCAGAAACTCAAAGGATGATCACATGAACTGCCAGTCTTCAAGTATGATTTTTACTATGACATAGGTATTTCATCATATAAACATGTAAGATTGAAGTACAGAAGTTGTCAGAAACTGCAAGTACCATCACAATGCCTTTTTTTTAATCTTGAGTACTTAGAGGTTCCTTGTTTGCAGATTAAACATATGTAGACCACCACTCTGAACATAATAACATGCAGCACACTGTTAAAACAAAACAAAATAATTAAATAAATATATAAATACACAGACATTTCTCACAGCCACATTTTGTGATTCCTAGATGTAGTGATATAAAATTACAAACTACCATTTGCAATAGAAGCATGTGCTACTAATGATCGTGATATGAAAAAAATCATTACTTAAACATCAGTCCCATTATCAATTAAACAGATGTCATCAAATATACAAAATATTAAAGCATGCAGGACACTTTCCAGGGCCATTCCAATCAATGCTCAAAGAGTCAAATGCAGAAAGTCAGTAAAATTACAGAAGCCTCCAGACCCCAAGAACCATATTACTTAGACTCAGGTATAATATGGATATCGAGCACATGTACACATCTAAATGTTCAACTTGTGCATTACTTTCAAACCCTGGGATACAGCAATTCAACTATGTTATATATTATTTTTTTCATTTTTCCCCTTCACTCATTTGTTATCCATTTTGTTCTTCCAAGAAAGTGAATTTCACTAATCAATCATTATCTTCTCCCATATTTTCTTTTATTTTCATTGAAAAATCTACAAAGCATTCTAAATTAAATGTGCTTGACAAGTATCTAATACCTATGTTGCATCATGAAGTGTCAAACATGATAGGTCAAGTTAATCAAGAATCTACATTGTAATATTCCAAAATTTACAACGTTGAAGAATTTAATTAACTATAAAACTCCTGCATTAGGATTTTAAATGATTACCAAGTAAGCTGTTCCTTCTTGAGTAATTAGTTGATATAACATATATGTTGTGCAAGTGTATAAATACATATAGACATGCATTGTATGAAGAACTTACAGCTTCAGACACTTTGACTTCTTACAGTTACAGCGCTTGCAAGCTGACTCACTTTCTCCAGCTTGTTCCAACCTGCGTCTGCAAAAAAAAAAAAAAAAAAAAAAGAAAAAAAAAAGAAAAAGAAGAAAACCTCAAACTTAGAGCCATAATTATAAACTACATGCATGATAAATAGATAATATAATAAAACTGTTCTAGCCAGCATTATCACATACCTCTTCTTCTTGGGGCTACTCTCGCTGAAATCTTCACCAACTTTAAAAGCAGAAGCTCGAGAAGCATCTTGCATGATCTGAATATTGCCGGCTGGACCTACATCGGTTTTTATTGAGCTCAGAGCCAACGATTTGCAAGATTTACGCTCAGAGGATAACGAATGAAAAGAGGTGCTAGAGCTTGGAATGCTTATTAGCTGCTTTCCAGCAGTCACTGTCTCATGCTTGACAACTCTAAGATCCTTTGTTGAGGCAGCCAGAGCATTCAAGTGCAGACCAATACCAGGCAGGATACATGGTGAAGAACTAGATCCAGTCCTGATAGGAACCAAACTCTTATCATCACAAGCTGCTTTTTCCTCAGAATGTGATGAAACAGAAGAGCAACTACTAGAATCAACCCCCAACTTCTTTTTTTGAGCACTTGCAGACTCAAAAACTAGGCAACGCCTCCTAATGCCACGCAGCTGCTCAGAACAAAGATATGCACAAACAACCTTTTAAACTCTTTTGAAAAATAATGAGCCCAAAAGAAAATGAAAAGTTATGCTATAGTATAACCTAGCAATGGCTGGACCTACTGATTTTTATTAACTTTCAACTGAGGACAGAAAGTGTGAAAAAAAAGGGCTTACTTTGTAAGTAGAATACCAAATAAAAACATTATTCTACCCAGAAATATTCAATTGTAAAACCCTTTAGCGTACCAGTTTTGCATTCAATCATTTAAGAATCTCATAGTTGTGATTCTTTCTAGAATTTCTTAAGATTGAAAATTTTGATGCGTCTGAAATGTTAAGTTGTCCATTCAGACTACATAGAGTTATACATTACCCTAGAGGCCTAAATGCTGTCCAAAATAGCATATGCTTCCTTTCAGAACATGGAACTGCAAGAATTTTTTTAAATTTATAAGGGAAGTCTATGCTTGATACTACCATTGTAAAGTTAGGAGGTAGTTACAGCATCACTTGAAAGATGAGAGGCAAGTTATGTGGGAGCACAAATGGACAAGATCACTTACATTCCTATATGTTATTTCCAGACCTTGGAAGTTGGAACAAGACAGGTAAGTTTTGGCAGTACACTCCTCCAAATGTCTTTCTGAGTTGGGCCTCTTGAACAGTATTATTAAAAATAAATAAATAAAGAAAAAAAAGCATTTCTGTTACTAAATTTTCCTTCTGATGCTGTGATCTCTAATTAATGTCTATATTAGAGCCCTTGATAGAGTAGAACAGAGAAAGCAAATACATGTAACCAACCCCATATAGGTCTTGGTTGAGTTAAGTAAATACCTACCTTAAACAGGACTCAAATACTACAGATCATCTTACAAACAAACACTGAAACACTTTCAAATCCAGAAAACAAACTTCTGTTGAAGTAAGCAGGGTAGCATACAATGATATTCTAAAAGATCAAATTGAACTCTGCACAATAACAATTTTGTGGCAAAGAAAAGGAGCACAACAAAAATAAATAAACAAATAGTTAAAAGAATTCAAGAAAGTTAAGGAGCCACCCAAAAAATTCAGGAATTCAAGAATGTTGGGGCAAAGGACTTTCAAAGTAATTAAGTTAAAGGGACCATGTTTAGTGGCTCCTAGTCATCCAGAGGTGTTAATATTTTGTAGCACTTCTTTACAATTTTTTTTTCTCTTTCATTTAAAGTAACAATATTGCACCATAGATGTTATAAATATAATAACAACCATATCAGCTCACCTTGCAACCAACATTAATGAAATTCCCAGAAGCTTTGTCGTCCACTTTCTCGCTGGGAATGCTAACAATATTTTTATTCTGAAAATTATTTGGAAGTACATGTGGTGTATGATCAGTTTCCTTCTGTTCCCCAACTTCTTGAATCGCTCCTGCAGGATTTTCCATTTCATCATGTTCATGGGGATCCACCTGAACAACAGGCTGAGTTTTCTGCAAACTATCAGTAGTGTCAGGTGGGAACTCCAGCATGAGAGAAGTCTGAGGATCCACTAGTTTATTATCATGAGGCTTAAGAGCCCCTACTTCATTGGGGGAATCAAAAGCTAAGAGATCTGATGTATCAGAGATCAAATTTTCCCAGTCACACCCTATTTCTTCTTTAGTTTGTTCATGCTGACAGGTGTTCTGCACTTGAAGCCCTGTACAACTTTCAAAAGAGTGATGTCCTACTGTAGTTTCCTGAACAAATCGAACAACTTCTTCTGGTGTTTCAGAAATTATCAATACTGTTTCAGCCTTAGTACCATTGTTTGGAGCCTCAGCACCTTCAGGACTACCACAGTCATACTTCAATGTTCTTGGCAACTCAATAGCAAGCTCTGAGCTCTCCAAAGTATGGTCAACTTTACCCTCTTCAATGGAAGTTCCTTTTTCAGCAATTTCTGGTGGACCAGCAGAAGAACCACATACCTGATCAGCATCCAAAATTGCCCCACTTGTATTGTGTTCATGCCTCCTCTCAGAAGAATCTGGTTTTGTTTCAGGAAAGCAGTGCCTAAAACCAAAAGAATGTTAACACAAAACGCCATATTCAAACAGAGTTTCTGTCTCAAAGCGGAAGATGAAGAAACAGAAGACAGTTACCTTCTTAAGAATCTAGATTCTTTTGGATAGCTGACATGTGGTGAAGTAAAAACTGATGGAGGGGATGTAAAACTAAGCGAGCTGAATGTCTGAGTTATATGTATAGATTTCACAGGCTTTATGGGAGAAAGACTGTTGATGTAGTTGAAAACCGGGGAATCCTGCACCCAAAAAAGAATTTTCAGTAACATCAAAACCACAGATCAACAGCTTGAAAAGTAACAAACAAACTAAAAATGTGAGGACAGATCCTGGATGTATGCATATTCCTTTCCAATGCAAAGGAACACAGATGACATTAGAAGGATGCATCAACAGAAAGAATTCAGTCTCAGTTAAGCTTACAACCAAAAACTATGCCAAAAATACTGACAATTTACTGCTTGCAAGGAATAGCAAAGATTAAAAAACCTCATTGAAAGAAAAAAAAAGAATAAAAGAATATTAGATTTCAAATAATGTTCAATGTTATTGAAGTTACAAAACAAGCCTCATTATACTCTTGCAGTCATACTTCTGAAAATAGACGTGAACAGAAAGCTTGCAAGTGCACTCGTTACAGATGGTATAAACAATGTGGCGACGAGAAGAAAGAAACAAGAAATTCCTAACATGGTAGAGGAACAAAACACTGAACACTGTGTAATTGCAAACGAAAGAAAAAACAAACCAAAAAAAAAAAAAAAAAAACGGGTGGGAAAAACAAAATGCTGCTAAGAGAAACCAATTCAGGATGTTCTGCTAATAGTTTTAATTCGCTGATCTTGAAGATGCTATGAAAAAAATTGAAACAAATAATGCCCCTTAATTTCTTTGAAGATCAAAAAAATTAAAAAAAAAAATCCAGAGCAAACACACAAGCTTATGATGAGGACGAATAAAAAACAATAATGAAAAAAAACTGTAAAAACGAACGAAGGAAGAGACTATTTTGCATAAACCATTATAATACAGAAAAAGAAGTAATCGAAAGGAGCAAAATTTCATGCATTCAAGGACCAGAAAAAATGTAAAAAGTAAAACTGAAAAGATAAAGAGGAACTACAGAGGAATTATAAGATTTAACGACAACAACAACAGAAGAAGAAGAAGAAGAAGAAGAAGAAGAAGAAGAAGAAGGAGAAAATTCATTTTCAGCAGCTGTATTAAGAACCATAGATCTGATTTAACTAAAAATTAAAAGAAAAAA
>JAJIYU010020141.1:5000-10559 GCA_030144865.1 Tinospora cordifolia | reverse complement strand
GGCCTAACCCGCCAATTGGTTAAGTCCACCGTCAAAATAATGGTGGTTAGGTCCAACACTCAAAGAACGTATATGTGGGGGTTGGGGTGTTACAAAAGTATAGCGAACACTTATACTGACGAAGGTTTGCAGTTAAGTTACGAGGTTGAGATTTGTAACCACCAAGGTGAAAGTTAGAACGCGAAGATTATAATAACAGGTGGAAGTGACTACCTGAAACTCTTTAGTATTATTTTAGTTTGAATATAAAACACGATTGCATTTTTATTGCTATTTATTGTTTAGAAGCATGCTAGGAGTATGTGTCTCACATGAATTCTTGGTTGTCTTTTTGTGGATTCATAGCTTGCAATACCTTATATGAATGTTCATTTTGAGAATTCTTCTATTAACTAAGTTAATACGATTAAGTGATTGAACCATGTACTGGCATGGTGATGAGGATATTGTGGTAAGGTCCAACATCATCGTGGGTATTCCTAGCCCTAGGCAAATCTCTGATTGAAATGGGACTGAGAGTCTAAGTGAGACTTCACTCTCTGGTTTGATGATCGAGTGAGACATCAACCCTGAGATAGGGTTCTAAGTGTGTAACGAGCCTTAAGGCGTTACATTGAATACTCCGAACCTAACTTGGAATGTCGAGAAAGAACTCTTTTCGGTCTTAACGTTAGCTAAAACAATTAAGTTGTTGAAATGTTTAATGTATTTTAAGTGATTGCATAGTTGTATTTTGACTATTATAATACTCAAGATGTTTTATGTAAGATCCACCGAGCACTTGAGCTCACCACCACTAATATCTTTTTAGTTAACCTTTGAAGACCTGGGCAATGATAAGCAACAGAGATAAATTTTGTAATATTGATGTCCTCACTATTGAGGATGACTAGGAGTTAGTGGAAAATTTACTACTTTTAGTTGTAGGGCATGGCACCTGCATTTGATTCATGTGTTTATTTATTCAACTAGGCCATGGGGCCAAGTCTGTGTTGGTTTCATTCATTTGGACTAAGGCACAGGGTCAGAGTATTTTATTTCTTAATTAGTTTAATCATGTTATTGATTTTTGACATGCCATCCCTATTTTAAACTGTGCATGATATTAATGTTTATGTTTCTGGACTCTAATATGCTATTGGGATGGTGTGAGCAAGGAAAAAAAGAACTACAAGTAATGTCCCAGTCTATGGATAGTGAAAGTGGGAGTGATTGTGTGATTTTGTCTCAAGGAGAGAGATGAAGATGCCCATTCAATGGCGTGTGCAAATGGATTTGGGGGCTGAGGTGTTACGACTACCATGGTAGAGTATCGCAAAAACCAAAGTGAAAGTTTAGCAACAGTGAAGAAGATGAGTGCAATACTAGGGTAACAATGATCAATACCAAGGTAATTAGCACGAAAAGTAGACTTTCATGCATTTTTTTCCCAGCCCTTGTTCTTCTATGTCCTTGGCATCCTAATACCTCAAACTCTAAACCACGAACCATGCATTGAGACTTAAATAGAGTTGGTACACCTTTTTTGATCAGTTGAACCGTTTAGTTGCTCCAAAAGAATGTCTTGATTCCCCTAGGGTTCTATTTTTGATGATGGAAGTAAACTAATATGTTAGAAATTTGTCATAGAAGATTCCAACCTCAAAAAGATGAAGAGTAGTATGTGAATAACCGTCCATGGTTTAGTTTTACCTTGTCGAATGCTCTGAAGAAGGTCCTATGGTTTGAACTCCCACTATGGAGCAATTCTTTGGATTTTTCTTCTTTCTACTGCTATGGTTGCTGTGTGAGGTGGCTAGGAAACAAAAGAATGTCAAGAGGATGACTAGGAGAGAGAAGATAAAGAGATTCGTACTTGCTTGAGTTGTGAGAATCGGGTGCTCATGTTGGGTTTATATAGAGTTTAATTTGGATGAGTTTAGGAAGTTGTGTGTTGTTTCCTTGGTATAACTCTTTCCTAAATTCCTTCCCCTCTATTTTAATTGTTTCTTGGGTGCAAAATACTAGTATGTGATGGTTTTAGAAGTAGTTCACGCTTTAGGAAACTTTACATAATTGTTTTTGTGCAGGTGGAATGTATTACCATGGTAGTGGAATGTATTACCGCAGTAACCAGGACACATTGTGTTTTAGTGGTTTTTTTGGCAAGTCATGCATTAACGTAGTAGTGTTTTTCATTATTGTAGTAACCAATGAGATGACTTTGTACAAATTTGTGTTTTGTTCTGAGTTTACTTATCCCTTTATACCTTTCATTGTACATATTTTGCACCATTATTTCTATTATTTTCTCAAAGTTTATTTAAATTAATTATTTTATTTTTATTTTAGTTAATCTAATTACCAAATAAATTTTTGAGTATTACTTTGTTAAGGTCATGCTAGTGTGTTACTGTCTTCATGAATATATGAAGTAGGCTCAGCGTGTTGTATTACCATATTTAATTGTCTCAGCATGTTATATTACCATATGAAGTAGGCTCAAAGTGTTACTATTTTCATAATTACCGTATTTAATTGTAAAGTAGGCTCAACGTGAAGTAGGCTCAACATGTTATTGTCTTCATAATTACCATATTTAATTGTTCTGGATATTAGAGAAGTAGGCTTAGCATGTTGTATCTGCTTTTGATCACCATAAATAAATCTCTTATTGTGATAAGCTGAGTTTACAATTATACTGGTGTTGTACTATTCATCTGTGTGACCTATATATAGTTTTGCTTAGAGTCTACTCATAGGCCGATCTTTGCCTTAGGAAGTATTCCCGATAGTTGATGTCTTCATTAAAAAGTATCCTTGAAGGTTGATGTTCACTTTAGGAAGAGTCCTTGGACCACACCTTAAACAAATAAGTGCCTCATCCAAGAAAAGAAAAATATCAAGGATAATTATTTTGGTTTTATTGACAACCACAATGTACACTTCACATCTCAATGGCCGTCCCAGAGGGCAAAATCATCGGATTTCCCTCATACAATAAAGCTAATTACAATAATATAAAGTATATTACAACATCAAGGTTACTTGAGAGATGAGAGGTTACTAAATCATTCTATTTCAGTCAACCCAATTAAATTTCTTGTCATATCAAGTTATGTAGAACCTCATCATCATTTTTTTTACAATATCTTTAACAAGGAATAAAAGACAATTTAAAAGTCAACCAAAAATTCAACTTACAATGACATCCACTAAAATTTGATAGGTTAAACGACTTTCTTTATTCAACAGAAATGTAAAAACTACTAAATGAAATAGGCCAACATGTCCAACTATTAAAATAACTTGAATGATGAAAAAGAGAGCTCCCAAAACCCTCCACCAACGTCTGATCAATGTGCACCTGAAAAATTAGAAAAGGGGAGGGCTCAAATAGCCTAGTGAATCATTTCAAATATATGAACCATTATTTGAACCAAAAAAAGCACACATGCAAAACAATTTTATAGATTTGGTGTTTCAAACAATTGATTGTTTATTAGTTGAGACTAAAAGGACATTTCCTCAATGTTCCACATCTCGGAAGTGAGGTCTATTCTAGATACTCAAATCCATCTAATCAATTAGGGAAGTGGGGTCTATCCTTGTTTCCTAGTTCCAACTCAAAATAATCTCATGAAACATTATTAATCAAATTACAATTGAGGTTGTGTTAAGGGTCGGAACATACACGATGACACTCTTTGGTCTATCACTATGCCAATATGGCATAGCAAAATCAAGTATACAATTCAAACAATACATAGATGCGGTATCAATATGACATTCTCTTCATTCAAGTCATTAAAAATATTACTCGCATGATAATAAATAATCCACATGATATCGGCTATTACAGAAAGCAAAACACTAAATCATTCAATAGCATTCATCCAAATCATATTCCTAACGATTGACCATACACACATACTTTATTTAAATTAAAATAATATTTTAAAATCCAAAAATCATATATGCCTTTTCTGAACTTCTATTTCTTGAGATTCACATCTCTTTAAGATCTACTTGAGATATTAACCTAAATCATATAAAAATAAATTTGTCAGTAATTTATGGTAACTTTCATATTTTAACCTTTCAATTTTTCTGATTTATAATTTGTTTTAATTTTTAATATATTAGGGCATTGTCATTATCTTCAATGCACTACTTCTGTATTGTTGCCCTAAATTGCAACGTAAACTTAACAAATATTAATTTTTTCTTTATAAAAATCATTATAACTGATTTTATTATTCCTAAAACTTTGAATAAAAATATTGTGCCTATTTTGCATGATAATTGGAGTTACTAATCATCACCTACACCCCTTTTTTTATGTTCACTAATATTTGTAATAAAAAAATTCTATTATTTTATATTTATTATAGCTTATTTTTTCCTGCAAGTGAAAACTCTGTTTTTCCTACCAAAATTTGTTTTATTTTTTTTACTTTTCATAATTTACATTTATATTAATGCCCTAATGGCTTAATGTTTCAACCCAATTTATAACTTCTTAATACAATTAATTATTTTATTTTATTTTATACTGATTTTTTGTGAAATTTCTAGCAACTTAATTCTCTGAAAACTTTTCCTAAATTTATGCTTTATTGTTAATTTTTTTTCACAATTACTTAAACTACATTATTTCCCTCTCTATTTTGAGAAAAGACTATGCCCGAATGTATACTTTTTATTTCTTCACGTTACTTTACACTCCAACCTAATTAAATTTAATCAAAATTTCCAGCAACTTAAATTCCAAAATTTAAATGTTTCTAATTACAAATAAGAATGATGATAGATCAATATCACATACAACCATAATGATACTTTCAGCATAGATTTGTCTACTAAATTGATTATACTTTTTTTTTATTTATTAAAAAATGTATTTCTATAAAAATATTGTACTAAATTACCTTTTTTTTTTTTTTTTTAAATTTTAAGGGTTGTTCTAGCATTATAATAATTTTAAATGAAATTATTATCTCTAATCTACATACAATATAATTAAACTAGTTATTCCGTGTTTGTATGCGTGCATATTTATGTTCTATGCTTCATGATCATTTCTATAACATTTTATAAATCAATCTAAAAACTGATTTTCTAACTTAATCTAACATTTCTAACATGAAATAATTTATAGAAAATAAAAGGAGAAGTAAGAAAATTATAGCATCTTCACTGCATTGCAACTTGCTCCGAATGATCTCAAATTTGGCCAATTATTTCAAGAATGTGAAGGACTAAGTGGATGGCTTCTGAGGGGAAGTTTTTGTAGTAAATTCTAGGGTGGAGAGGGTAGAATGTGGCGTGAGGTCAATGATAGGACAAGGTATGAGAGTATGGTAAAGGCGAGAGTAACTTAAATATGACTATTCTTGATATTCTTGGGCACAAATGGTGTATTCGGTCCTTGTATGGTGCCTTCTTGGAGGTTTGGACATTGAGAAGATAGGAGAAGAAGGGGAACTCAACTTTGCTAATTTAGGAACAAAGAAATCACACACTTAAATTAGTAAATTAAGGAAATCGGCCACTAAGGATAAAAGGATAGACCTATGG
>JAJIYU010020140.1:0-10540 GCA_030144865.1 Tinospora cordifolia | reverse complement strand
TTTCCTTTATGATCAAATAAAGATTTGAATTTTCTTTTATCTCTTTAATGTAGCCTTGTTTAGTGTTTACATTTAAGGCATGGGATATTGGGAATAGAAAGTCAAGTGTGTCACTTATAAAGTAACATAGGACCCCACCCATGGTTAAGTCCATTGTTGCGACAGTTGTTATAACAGTGGATGCAACGGTGGTTATGTCCACAAATGGTTAAGTCCAAGTTAACATGCAAGGGTCGGGATGTTACATAGGTAGCCTTAAAAATGAATGTAGTCCATGTTTCCCTCTCCATAACCTTGGAAAAGAAAAAAAAAACTTCTTTTTCTTGTCTTTTGGAGTAGAAAAGGGGCTAGCATCTCATTTAGACTAATGTTTTTTCCTTGAAAAGTTTTTTAAAGCTCACTTCCTCACTTCATTTCAATAGCAATCCTTCCTAAGTGATCTTATACACATTTAGATGCCAAAGCAGCTTGTGTCCCTAATTGCTTGAAGGAAGAATCAGTTTGGAGATAAACTTCACTTTTACTTTCCACACCTTCTCCACATGCTCGGCACTCATAAAATTGAAAATAGCTTTTGCTGGTTTCCTTGCACTCTAACAATTTGTAAAATAATTTAACATGTTTATTTTTTCTTTCCTATTATAGAAAATGGGCTAATTGCTCACTATTGAATTGCTCAGTTAGAAGGGAGTTGTGAGCTTTACGTACCCTAAGTTTTTTGCAAAAATGCTAATCTATTCAATATCTTGCATATTATTGCATTCTTAACCATCTAAATAAAAATATAACTCAAAAGAGCTATTGTTAGCTTCATTACTCTCTTAGAATTGTCCAAATCGTTATAAGAAATCATATTCAATGTTATTCTATAGAAAACAAGTGATGGCCTATTTAGAATTGATTTATTTCTTTGTTATGGGTTTTTAATGGTCAATGCCTCATTAGGACGAATTATAATAATTAAAACGACTGTCTACCTATTTAGAAAAGTGTTACTTTTGGCTTTCAAATGATCTCCATCGCATTCTTAGCCAACTAGGTAACGTTAAAAACAAATGTAGTATTTGTTTCCCTCTTTATAACTATGGAAAAGAAAAGAGCAACTTGTTTTTCATGTGTTATAGAGTAGAGAAGGGGCTAATATCTCATTTAGACTAATGTTTTATTGCTTAAAAGAGTTTTTAATGCTCACTTCATTTCAATAGCATTCCTTCCTAAGCGATATTAAGTTTGTCTAAATGCCAAAATAGCTTTGTGCACCTAATTGCTCGATGACTGAATCAGTTTAGAAGTAAACTTCACTTTCCATACCTTCTCTACACGCTCGGTACTCGTACAATTCAAAATAGCTTTTGTTGGTCTTTTTTACACTCTAAGAATTTGCAAAATAATTTAACAAGTTTATTTTTGCTTTCCTCTCTTATAGAAAAGGAGTCAATTGCTCAATAGAAACTGATTTTCTTCTGTTAAGAAACTTTTCACTGTTGAATTGCCCAGTTAGAAGGGAGTTGTGAGCTTTACTTACCTAAGTTCTTTGCAAAATCACTAATCCTTCAAGATCTTGTATATTATCACATTCTTAAGCATCTATGTAAAAATAACACTTAAAGGAGCTATTGTTAGCTTCATTACTCATGTAGAAATGTCGAACTCATTTTAAAAATCATATTCAACGTTCCTCCATAGAAAAACAAGCGATAGCTTATTTAGAATAGATTTATTTCTTTTTTATGGGTATTTAATGGTCAACGCCCCATTTAGGATGACTTATAATGCCTAAAGAGACTGTCTACCTCATTTAAATGCTCAGGACCCTTGTTTGTTGAGAAAAACATTACTTTTGGCTTTCAAATGAGCTCCATCACATTCTTAGCCAGCTAGGTAGCCTTAAAAATGAACGTAGTTCATGTTTCCCTCTTTATAACCTTGAAAAAGTAAAATCTACTTGCTTTTCTTGTCCTATGGAATAGACAAGGGGCAAATATCTCATTTAGACTAATGTTTCTTGCTTGAAAGAGTTTTTAAAGCACACTTCGTCACTTCAGTTCAATCGCATTCCTTCCCAAGTGATCTTAAGCCCGTTTAGATGCCAAAGCAGGTTTGTGTCCCTCATTATGCGAAGGAAGAATCAATTTAAAGATAATTTCACTTTTCATACCTTCTCCACGCGCTCGGTACTTGTAGAATTCAAAATAGCTTTTGTTGGTCTCCTTGCACTCTAACAACTTGTAAACTAATTTAATAAGTTTATTGTTGCTTTCCTCTTATAGAAAATGAGCCAATTGCTCATTAGAAACTGATTTTCTTCGCTTTAGAAAATTCACTGTTGAATTGCTCAGTTAGAAGCAATAGTAGGCTTTACATACCTACATTTTTTACAAAACACTAACCTCTTTAGGATCCTGCATATTATCACATTTTTAACCATCTAAGTAAAAAAAAAAAAAAAACTCAAAAGAACTATAGTGTTATCTTTATTACTCTCTTGGAAATGACCAAAGCCATTTTAATAAATCATATTCAACATTCTCCATAGAAAAACAAATGATAGCCTATTTAGAATAGATTTCTTTCTTTATTATGGGTTTTTGATGGACAACGCCCCATTTAGGATAAATTATAATACCTAAAGAGACTGTCCACCTCATTTAAATACTCTAGGCAGTTTGGGACCCTCATTTCTTGAAAAAGAAATGTTACTTTTCGCTTTCAAATGACCTCCATCACATTCTTAGCTAGCTTGTTTTTCATGTTTCCCTCTTTAAAAAATAATCTAAAAAGTTTATTTTTGCTTTCTTTTTATAAAAAAATGAGCCAATTGTCACTATAAACTAATTTTCTTCTCTTAAGAAACTTTTCATTGTAGAATTGCTAAGTTAGAAGGGACTAGTAAGCTTTAGGCACATAAGTTCTTTGCAAAAACGCTAATCTTTTCAGGATCTTGCATATTATCGTATTCTTAACTATCTAAATAAAAATAGGACTCAAAAGAGTTATTGTTAGCTTCATTACTCTATTGGAAATGACCAAACCCTTTTAAGAAATCATATTCAATGCTCCTCCATAAAAAAATGAGTGATAGCCGATTTAGAATAGATTTATTTCTTTGTTATGGGTTTTTAATAGTCAACGTCCCATTTAGGATGAATTATAATACCTTAAGAGACTATACCTCATTTGAATACTCGAGGTAGTTTGGGACCCTTGTTTCTTGAGAAAAGCGCTACTTTTAGCTTTCAAATGAGCTCCATCGCTAGCAAACTTTCTTTGCTAGCTAGGTAGCCTTGAAAATGAATGTGGCCCTTGTTTCCATCTTTAAAACCTTGAAAAAGAAAAAATAACTTGTCTTTGTTGTCTTTTGGAGTAGAGAAGGGTCTATTATCAAATTTAGACTAATGTTTTTTTATTTGAAAGAGATTTTAAAGCTCACTTACGCACTTAGTTTCAATAACATTCCTTCCTAAGCGATCTTAAGCTCGTTTAGATGCTAAAGCAACTTTGTATCTCTCATCGCTTCAAGGAAGAATTAGTTTAAAGATAAACTTCACTTTCCATACCTTCTCCACATGCTCGGTCCTCGTAGAATTTAAAATAGCTTTGTTGGTCTATTTGCACTTTAACAAATTTTAAAATAATTTAACAAGTTTATTTTTGCTTTCCTCTTATAGAAATGAGCCAATTGCTCAATTGTAACTGATTTTCTTCGCTTAAGAAGCTTTTCATTATTGAATTGTTCAGTTATAAGGGAGTAGTGAGCTTTATGTACCTATGTTCTTTGGAAACACGGTAAACTCTTTGGGATCCCGGATATTATCACATTCTAACCATCTTAGTAAAAATAAAACTCAAAAGAGCTATGTTAGCTTCATTACTCTCTTAGAAATAACCAAACCATTTTAAAAAATCATATTCAACATTCCTCCATAGAAAAACAAGTAATAGCCTAACTAGAATAGATTTCATTCTTTATTATGTCTTTATAATGGTCAATGCCCCATTTAGGATGAATGATAATACCTAAAGAGACTGTCTACTCATTTAAATACTCGAGGCAGTTCAAGAACATTGTTTCTTGATAAAAGCGTAACTTTTGGCTTTCAAATGATCTCCATCACATTCTTAACCAGCTAGGTAACGTAAAAAATGAATGTAGTCCTTGTTTTCCTCTTTATAACCTTGAAAAAGAAAAAAAAATAAGTTGTTTTTCTTGTCTAAAGGACTAAAGAAGGGGCTAATATCGCATTTAGACTAATGTTTATTTTCCATGAAAGAGTTTTAAAAGCTCACTTCCTCACTTCGTTTCAATAGCATTCCTTCTTAAGCAATCTTAAGTTCATTTAAATGTCAAAGCAGCTGTAACACCCAACCCTCGTATCATTAAGCATTGGACACGACCACCATTCTCTTGACGGTGGGCTAAACCAAATGGCGGGCCGGGCCGGTGTTACTTTACAAGTGACACACACTTGACTTTCTCTCTATTTCAATTATTTCATGCCTTGATTGTATTTAACAGAACATAACTTAAATTTAAGAATTTAATAAGGCAGTAGTACAGGAAATAACTGAAATTCATATACTCAATTAATTAAATAAAATTGAGTACATAATTTGATCTTGAAGAAAAACTATTACAGCGGAAGATTCAAAACTTGGGCAACATGCTCTTACATAGAAATTAAAAACTTTTTAAATAAAAGAACCTAACTAATTTTCATAGTCTTCATATAAATCCATTACCAGAAAATTAGAATGAAGGGTGAGCACATAGCCCAATGGATCTTTCTAAACATCTAAATCATTATTTCAATTCAAACAAACCAAGCATATCAAACACTTTTTGTACATTAGGCAATTCAAACAAATTTCTTGTTTATAGTTGACATTTGGACCGAAAGAGTTTGATCTCTGTGTTCCACATCGTAGGGAGAGAGAATAACAAATGAAAACTCAAACCCCAATATCTATGAAGTGGGATCACTCTTGGAAACCCAGTTCAAAATCATAAAAGGTAAGCCGGCAAGCCAGATTGAGGGGTAGAACACACACGATGACACTATGCAGTCCATCATCGCGCCGGTACGTGGATTGAATCATTATTTAATCATTTCTTAGTGATAAAACAACAATATCGAATTAAACCATCGATGCAACATATACAAAACATGAATCATTAAATATTTATTCATGGCACAATTCATGTATTACATGCATTAATATTCTTAATTTCTAAACATGCATAACATGTATATTTATGGCACATCAAATAAATAAAGCATGCATATTAAAACATATATTCGATCAATCATCTTCAAAACATCACACACATGCAAGACTTATTCAAATTAAAATAAAGAAGTAGAAGTTAGGAGTCACTTCCACTTTAAATACATCTCTTCTGCACACCTCTGAAATCCGACAGAGTTCTGTTACTTCAAGGCTTACCAAACACTCAAGAACACTTAAAAACACTCAAGAACAATTCAAGATTACTCAAGAACTGAGGGGATTGCCAAGAAGAAGGCTAGAGAGAGTCAAGAGGGACTAGTATGCTCTTGATTTGGGATGAACACAATGTCAGCATTAGGGTTCCTTTATATAGAGTTCAAAAGGGTAGAGAATGCAAGTTTGTGGTGTCATCATGTGGGAAACTTGCCAATTCGTCAAAATTTCGTGCCCCCTAAGCATAGGAGATTAGCAAGTGAATTTTTTTTCAAAATTTTTGGGAATTTTGAAACCAATTTTTGGATTTTTAAATCATTTATCTCAAATTTATTCAGATTTTTTATTTTTATTTCGGAGCAAACGATCCTGACCGTCGGATCGTTCTCGATCGCAGTAGCAGATCTCTGATCGGGCGGGTTGCATCTGAGCGGTTGGATTTTCCTCGAGTGTGGTGTCTTGTTCGCGATGGATCGAGATGCGTATATCAGGGTCGTTAGATGTGCATCGATCGCGGTGTGCGGTTCGCGATGGATCAGAGTTCGTCTTTCTGGGCTGTCGGATGTGCATCAATCGCTGTGTGGTTCACGATCGTGATCAACGAAACTATCCTAGATCGTCCGATCTTCCTTGATTGTTGTACCTTCGTGATTAACAAATGCGCCTTCGATCTGGATCGTTTGATGAACCTCGAGTAAAGCATTGGTTCGCGATTGATCGGAGATGTCTCAAATCTAGGCCATCAGATCGTCCTCGAACGCTGTACTTTCGCAATTTTTGAATCCGCCTGGTTTGTGAGCTGTTGGATCTGATGGATCGTCGTGGCTGTTGGATCATGCTGATCCGGTGCTCCTGGGCATTGTTTTGGGCTTTGATCGTGACCGTGAGATGTTAGATCGTGCGGAAGATGTGTTTCTGGTCGTTGGATACAGTTTCTAATACCAAAATCTCTTTCTAAGGTTGCTACTATCCGAATTTTGCTCATTATACACTTTCTAATTGATGAAAACTTGGTTTTATTGCACAAATCATTCTATTTTATGGACTTCCTAATATTTTTTTCCCTTCCTAATTGTTTAATATTGCATTTATTAGACATTTTTCTATTTCTTTAATATATTTAATGCCAATAATTAAATAATCTACATTTTTCATTTCCATATATTTTTATTTATTTCATATTTTATTTTCAGATAATCATTTATGTAATTATAAATTAATATTTATATAATATTTTATTTATTTTAAATAAATACACGTATACTACATTTTTATTTAATTATAGAAATTTTTCTATATACATATTCATATAATATGTAGTATTAACATTTATTATGCTAACACACACATTATTCATACACACATTAACCTATATATATATATACTTTATTTCTTTTTTTTTTCTATTCTTTATTTCTTAAGCAACTCTTTTAATTTCATAATTAATTCAACTAAATTGAAATTTTCATTTAATTATCAAATTAAGGTCTTATTTGCCTATTTTATATTATATCTCCAATATATTTTATTTTTCATGTGCCAACCCACAATTTGCACCCAAAAATTTCTTAAAATCTTTGAAATTAATTCACTTAACTTATTTTATTTATTTTAAATTATTTGAAAAAATTGTGGGGTAGTACATTAGCTTTGTGTACCTAATTGCTCAAAGGAAGAATCGGTTTAAAGGTAAACTTCACTTTCCACACCTTTTCTACACACTCGGTACTCGTACAATTGAAAATAACTTTTGTTGGTCCCATGCACTTTAACAATTTGTAAAATAATTTAATAAGTTTATTTTTGTTCTCCTCTTATATAAAAGGAGCCAATTGCTCACGAGAAACTGATTTTCTTCTCTTAAGAAACTTTTCACTGTTGAATTACTCAATTAGAAGGGAGTTGTGAGCTTTACTTACCTAAGTTCTTTTCAAAAATGCTAATCACTTCAGGATATTGCATATTATCCCATTCTAAACCTTCTAAGTAAAAATAAAACTCAAAAGAGCTATAGGTAGCTTTATTACTCTCGTAGACATGGCCAAATCATTTTAAGAAATCATATTCAACGTGTAATAATCCAAAATTTTGTCAAATAATTAAAGATAAACAAGTTTAATGAAATTAAATGAAATAAGTCAAGTGAAACAATTTCGAAGATTTTAAGACATCCTTGGGTGCGAATTGTGGGTTGGAAATAAAAATAATATATATTGGAGATATAACATAAAATGGGCAAATAAGACCTTAATTTGATAAATAAATAAAAATTTTAAATTAGTAGAATTGATTATAAAATTTAAAGAGTTGCTTTTATTTCGTAAGAAATAAAAAAAAATAGAAATAAAGTATATATATATATATATACACACACACATATATATAGGTTAATGCTTGTATGAATAATATTTGTGTTAATACTACATATTATAGTAATATGTATATAAAAAAATTTACATAATTGAAAAAAAATGTAGTATGCGTGTATTTATTTAAAATAAATAAAACATTATATAAGTATCAATTTATAATTACGTAAATGATTATTTGAAAATAAAATATGAAATAAATAAAAATATGTGGAAATGAAAAATGTAGATTATTTAATTATTAGCATTAACAATATCAAAGAAATAGAAATATATCTAATAAATAAAATATTAAAGAAATAGAAAAGGAAAAATATTGGCAAGTCATTAAAATAGAAAGGAATGTGCTAAAATTCATGTTTACATCAATTAGAAAGTGTAAAATTGGCAAATTTCGGATAATAGCAATATTAGAAAGCAAATTTGGTAATTAGAAACTGCATCCAACGGTCCAAAACCAATCTACACAATCCAAAGAATGAAATCGAAGCCCAAAATAGCGCTTAGGAGCATCGGATCAGCGTGATCCAACAGCCCAAAAACGATTAGTCTGATCTAACGGACAAGATCGCTTTCGTTGATCGCAAACCAGATCCAAACACTGCAATCGATGATCATCCAATGGCCAAGATTCGTGCTCACAGTAAGATGATCATCCGGTGCTGTGGTCGAGGTACATCTAACGGCGGAGGTCAAAGCCGCGTGGATAATCGCGAACGGTGCTGCGTTCGAGGACGATCGAAGGGCTCGAATTTGATTCATTTTCAGTCGATCACGAATGGTGTTGTGCTCGAGGCTCATCCGACGGTGAAGATCTTAGCCGCTTTGATGATCGTGCTGCATTTGAGGAAATCCAGCGGTCGAGATCAAATCAGATGTGTTGACGCGTTCGAAGAAGATCCGACGACCCATGGCGAGTTCGTTAATCTTGATCGTGATCTAAGTGACACAATCGAGGATCATTAATGACGCACGATTAAGCTTCGATTAAACCAGATTAATAACGAAAATAATCCGAAAAAATTCTAAAAAAAATTCCAAAAATTGTGTTTCTAAATTTTCCAAACACACTTGCTATTGTCCCATACTTGCAGGACACTAAAATTTGAATAATTAGCAAGTTTCCTACAAGGAGAATACCAAAAAATTACCATTCTACACTATTTTAAACTCTGTATAAAGGACCCCTAGTGCTCACAATGTTTTCATTCCAAATCAAGAGCATACTAGTCCCTCTTGACTCTCTCTAACCTTCTTTTTGGCAATTCCCTTAATTCTTGAGTGTTTTTGAGAGTTCTAGAGTGTTTGGAAGCCTTGAAGTAACAAAACTCTGCCAGAATTCAAAGCGTACAGAAGAAACCTTTTTAAGGTGGAAGTGACTTCTAACTTCTACTTCTTTATTTTAATTTGGATAATTATTGCATGTGTGATAATGTTTTGAAGATGATTGATTGAATATGTGTTTTAATATGCATGTTTTATTTATTTGATGTGCCATGAATATACATGTTATGTATGTTTAGAAATTAAGAATATTGATGCATGTTATACATGAATTGTGCCATGAATAAATATTTAATGATTCATATTTTGTATATGTTGCATCGATGGTTTAATCTGATATTGTGTGTTTTATCACTAAGGAAAGAGTAAATAATGATTCAATCCATGTACCGACGCAATGATGGACTGCATAGTGTCATCGTGTGCGTTACACCCCCCGACCCGGCTTGCTGGTTTACCATTGACGATGTTGAACTTGGTTTCCAAGAGTGATGCCACTTCATAGATATTGGGGTTTGAGTTTTCATTTGTCATTCTCTCTCCCTACGATGTGGAACACAAAGAGTAAACTCTTTCGGTCTGAATGTCAACTATAAACAAGAAATTTGTTTGAATCACCTAATGTACAAAAGTGTTTGATATGTTTGGTTTGTTTGAATTGAAATAATGATTTAGATGTTTAGAAAGATCCACTTGGTTATGTGTTCACCCTTCATTCTATTTTTCAGGTAATGGATTTATAAGAAGACCATGAAAATTTGTTACGTTCTTTTATTTAAAAAGTTTTTAATTTCTATGTAAGGGAATGTTGCCCAAGTTTTGAATCTTCCGCTGTAATAGTTTTTCTTCAAGATCAAATTATGTACTCAATTTTATTCAATTGAGTTTATGAATTTCAGTTATTTCTTGTACTATTGCCTTATTAAATTCTTAAATTTAAGTTATGTATTGTTAAATACAATCAAGGCATAAAATAACTAAAATAGAAAGTGATGCAAGTTGTATACTTGTAAATGTAACACCGGCCCGACCCGCCGTTTGATTTAGTCTATTGTCAAGATAATGGTAATCATGTCCAATGCTTAAAGATACGGGGGTTGGGGTGTTACAAAGGTGGTATCAGAGCTTAGCTATTAGATATGTTGGGCTAGAATTAGAAAGTCAATCACTGGTTGTTTGTCTAGAATTAGAAACTCAAATTAGGGTTTTACTTTGAATTGAATCGAATCTTGAATGCATTGGACTAGAAATAGAAAGTCAAACATTAGTTGCTTGACAAGAATTAGAAACTCAAACTAGGGTTTCACTTGAATTTGAATTGAATCTTGAATGCCCTACCTTCTATTTTTGAACTTGAAAAACGTTTTAGAAAGTGTTTTCAAAAAGGAAGTATATATTTTTGAAATGTTTTGTTTGGATACAAAGACTACAAGTTGAGCTGATAG
>JAJIYU010020139.1:0-10524 GCA_030144865.1 Tinospora cordifolia | reverse complement strand
ATTAGAAAGGTGTTGTTTGCTTTAAATGTCTAATTATTGTTAGCGATAAATTCATATTTTATTGCAATCTTAACCAATGAGATTAACATAGATTCAAATAGCGAATTTTACCTTCATTATAGTCTTACAAATTATTAAAATGCTGAAAAAGATTGTATTTATTGCTTTTCCTTAAAAAACCATCAATACCCTATTTAGAATTAATTTCTTTCCATTAAATGCGGTTTTAACGGTCAATGCTTAATTAATATGATTTGCATTATTCAAAAACATTTTTTTCTAACTCATTTAAATACTCACACAAGTTAGGGACCCTAGTTTTATGAGAATAGCGTTACATCGAGGTTTTAATTGAGCTCATCACATTCTTGGCTAAGTAGATGCTCGTAGAAATGAATGCAGTTGACGTTCCTATCTCGACACTCTTGTAAATGAACAAAGTGCTTATTTTTCTTGGTTTGTGTCGCAAAGAAAGGCCTAATAGTTATTTTACTACTAATTTCCTTCACTCGAAAGAGTATTTAGTTTTAATTTCTCATTTCATTATGATACCATTTCCTTAGCCATCTAAAGATCAAAAGTGCCTTGGGTCCCTAATTGCTTGTAGGAGGCATCGCTTAACGATAAACATAACTATTTATCTCATTCTTAACAAGCTAGGAACTCTAACAACTATTAAAACAATTTAAAATGGTTGTTCTTACATTTATCTTGCAGCGAAAGGGTTAATTGCTTACTTGAAACAAATTTTCTTAGCATATGAATGTTTTTACTGTCTAAATCTTCAATTAGAAGGGTAAAGTTAGCTTTAAATGCTTAATTTCTAAGCGAAAACAATAATTTCACTATAACTTTGCATATTGCATTCTTAACCATCTAGGTTCACCCAAAGCTTCAAATAGTGAATTTTAGCTTCATTACATTCCTACAAATGATCAAAATGTCGAAAAAGATCATGTTCATTGTTCTTCCCTAAAAAAGGATCGATACCCTATTTATAATTAATTTTTTTTGTTATATGCAGTTTTAACGGTCAATGCTTAATTAAGATGATTTACATTTGTAACACCCCAACCCCCACATTCTTTGAGGATTGGACATAACCACCATTCTTTGATAGTGGACTCAACCAACTGGCAGGTCGGGCCAGTGTTACTTTACAAGTGACACACACTTGACTTTCTATTTTTCTTCTCAATACCTCATGCCTTAGAGTAAATTCAATAATACAAATTTTTATTTAATAAAATCAAGGCAATTAAAGATAAAAAAAAAACTCAACTTCTTTGTTCATGAAAAGATAGTACATAACTTTCTAATCTAAACTATTACATTGTTGATCAAAAGAAATTCATAATCTCTAAAATTTAAATTTCAATGGAAGACTTAGTCAAAATTGGGCAACATGCCCTTACATTGAAAGAAAACTTTAAAAAAATTGAAACTTGCTAAAATAGAAACTATCCAAATTCCATGGTCCTCATTATTTAATTTGCTGAAAAAAAAATAAGAGGAAAGGGTGAGCACAAAGCTCAGTGGATCTTTTTCAAACAGCCATTTTTCAAATTCAAATCAAATAACACATTCATATTTCAAACACTTGCATACATTAATCGTTTCAAGCATCCCCTTGTTTAAAGTTGAGACTTTAGACCAAAATGGTTTTTAAACTCTTGATGCTCTTAACAAAGTACCTCCTTAGAGTTTAATATAGCTTTTCTTAGCCAATTTCATTGGACTTTTGGACTTCAAGGGAACTTACCCACCAACAAAGTACTTTGGTCTTAAGACCATATAAACTAATCATATGAAAAGAACATTAATAACAACCCACATGTTTGCTATGATGGTACTTGGTTATTTTCACCATCTTCTTCTGTTAAATCTTGATTCATCAATTAAGATTCAAAATATGAAACTAAGATCAATAAAATTTAGAATATGAACAATCTAAAAATCAAATCATGAAACAACCATAATCATACATCATACTTTGAAATAAGGCCTAAGCATGATACTAAACATGGCATGAATATTATGAATGCATAAATTCAAACAAGGATCAAATCTGAAACTGAAATTGATTTTTGGAGCTACTCGTGCCTCCACGCCGCTCTAGCGTTCTTGATCTAAAATTGGAATCAAGGTAATTAATTTATTAATTTTCAATTCTTCGTATTCATCCACAAATCTCTATTCCTACTTTAATTCAGATGAATTAAATTTTTAATACTTGAATTTCCCTTAAAATAGATATTTCTTCTTCAATGGGACAGTTCTAATTTTCTTATGTTTACATCAAGACTCCAATCATATTTCCTTATATCAAAATCATCCATTCGTATTAATAGTAACTCTATTACGAACAAAATAAGACTTCTCAATCTAAAATCTACGTTAATCTTCAAAAATATTAACTGTTACTTGAAATTATTTCTACACCTTCAAACTCTGTCCTTCATATTAAATAAATAAATAAATAAAATAAAAGTAAAAATAGAAATAATTTATTTTAACAATATCCAACTCAAAAATAAAATATAAATGCACATATCTTTTGTTTTTTTTTCCTTTTTTTTCTTCTTCCAAACATCCATTCAAAGAATTTCCACATAGATCTAAAAATATTAGTTCTGATAATATTATTGAGCGAAATTTCAAAACTTTATATATTAGTTCTAACAATATATATATATTTTAAACTTCATTTCGCACATAAAAATCATAGAAATAGCAATTTCCTGAACTTCACTTCGTGCATCAGGAATCACATACTTAATAAATTTTCAGATATCAAAAATTTTGCAAAAATATACCTTTTCGCTACGCTCGATCCCTGTCGTGCCCTTTCGAACTATGATTCAATGCACTATATTAGATTCGAGGGGTTCACAACGACTTGTATGAGTTCGAAAATCCTAGATCTGTAACAAATCCAAGTTTTCATAGACAGACGAACTGCAGCAACACCACGGCAGACAGCAAGCTACGAGATGTTGGATTGTCCCTTTCCTTCGGTCTGTCTTCTTGGGCATGAGCAGAACGCAACAATTTGAGGAGGTGGACAGTAGCTCGTCTCCTTCTCTTCTTCGCACATGAACAGACAACTGTTGTGAGTGGCAGACAGTAGCAGCTGAAAAACTATCACACCCCACCGGTCCCACCGGACCTACGCTGCATGGTGTCCACATGGTGCACCGCGTGGCGGCTGTGACTCACTAGGTACTTTCCCCTCCCCTAGGCGAGGGGAAAGTATCTAGTGAGTCACAGCCGCCATGCACTGCGCCATGCGACCGCCACGCGGCGTAGGTTCGGTGGGACCGGTGGGCCCGGTGGGGTGTGACAATAAAAAAGCGCCTTTTTATTGTAACACCCACCGGGACTCTTACCCACGTCGTAAGGCCCACGTCATGGCGTGTCACTCACATGGTATTGTCCCCTCCCCTTGGGGTTTTCCTCCGCCTCCGTGGAGATTCGAACCAAGGACCTGGGGCATAAGTACCTTGTTCATTCCTCATCCACTACCATTGAGCCAACTAGCTCAATAGTAGTGGATGAGGAATGAACAAGGTACTTATGCCCCAGGTCTTAGGTTCGAATCTCCGCGGAGGTGAAATAAAACCTCAAGGGACAGGGGACAGTAAATTGTGAGTGACACGCCATGACGTGGGCCCTACGACGTGGGTAAGAGTCCCGGTAGGATTCCCGGTGGGTGTTACAATAAAAAGGCACCTTTTTATTGTAACAACCCACCGCCACTGCCACCGGGACCCACACCCACGTCATGACACATCATGGCTCGTCATGACATTGTTACTCACAAGGTATTGTTCCCCCCCTTGAGATTTTATTTCGCCTCCGTGGAATTTTGAACTCATGACCTAGGGCTCAATGGTAGTGGATGTTGCAAGAACAATGTACTTAACACCTAGGTCATGGGTTCAAAACTCCACGGAGGTGAAATAAAATCTCAAGGGGGGGAACAGTACCTTGTGAATAACAATGCCATGACGAGCCATGACATGTCATGACGTGGGCGTGGGTCCCAGTTCAATGGTAGTGGATGAGGAAAGAAATAAGTACTTGAGCCCTAGGTCTTAGGTTCGAATCTCTGCGAAGGCGAAAGAAAACCCCAGGGGGCAGGGGACAGTACCTTGTGAGTGACACGCCATGACGTGGGCCCTACGACGTAGGTAAGAGTCCCGGTAGGTGTTAGAATAAAAAAAGGTGCCTTTTTATTGTAACAACCCACCGCCACCGGGACCTACACCCACTTCATGGCACGTCATGGCTCGTCATGGCATTGTTACTCACAAGTGGATCAATGGTAACGGATGATGAAAGAAATAAGTACTTGAGCCCTAGGTCTTAGGTTCGAATCTTCACGGAGGCAAAAGAAAACCCCAGGGGGCAGGAGACAGTATCTTGTGAGTAACAAGGCCATGACAAGCCATGACGTGCCATGATGTGGGTGTAGGTCCCGGTGGCGGTGGCAGTGGGTTGTTACAAAAACACACCACAGAGGATGCACTAGCAGTTGGTCGGCCTTGCAAGAGGTGGACTGCTGCAAATCCGGTGAGCTACAACCTAGATCTATTGCCAGCAAAGCAGATCTAGCATGATTTGAAGTAGATCTGGCGCGATTGTTGCAGATCCGGTGAGCTTTGGATACGAAATGGAATGGCAGCTAGCTATTGTGTGTAGATCTGAACCAGATCGTGGTTCACAGCAGCAGCAACCAACCCCCTCTTCGTTCTTTGGTCGAGCTGCTCCAAATCTTTATTTGACACTGATAATGCACAAGCAATAACACCACTGCAGACAACACTCACCAATCTGGTGTTCTTCGTCTTTGTGGTTCAAGAATGCACATAAACCAACAGCAAAGCCGACGAACTGCACCTTAGATCCATGGCCGACAAAACAAATCCAACGTGATTGAGCTTGAGACAGACCAGATCTTGGCTGGTTCTACAGTGCACGAACCAGATCGTGGCTGGTTTGAGCTTGTGAAGGTGGTGACAATGGCAGATTTGGTGTTGTTGCTTTAGATCTAGCATGTTTGCATCAAATCTAATGTGTGTGTAACTATTTTCGATCCAAATGACACTAGGAACGTGAATGAAACATGAATGAAAAATCAGAAACGTGAATAAAAGTATTTGGATTTTTTTCTAAAAATCCCAAATCTGGATTTCGTTCTTGTTCTTGAAAATCCAGATAGATTTTTTTTGGCTATAAGACTTGAATGGAGATAAGAAGAAGAGCAATAAGCTTCCCTTCTTTTTTTTGTGTGTGTATGCTTTGTTTGATTGTCCAGAACCTGGAGCAATTGTCTTATATATATGTGAGCATACTTATGATAATAAAGAATTTTTTTTCAAACAAATTTTTGATTCATTCTATTAACCCAATGATATTCTATATATATGTTTTTAGGTATTTGTACAATGTATATATTTTTTCTTCTTCACCAAAATATTATATATATATATATATATTATATTTTTTTTCCATTGCAACCTGCTCACATTACCAAAAAATTTGGGTTATTATAGGTATTTCTAGTAAATAGTATGGTCTTGAGTAAGTTGGTATGCCCAAGGGCTTTGAGTCTTCCTAAAGCTTTCTTAGGGTAGCCTTTGGTAAAAACTTGTCATAAAAGATCTCCTTGAACTCTTCCCAGTTCATCCTTTCAACGTTGGTGTTATTTTCATCAAACGTTCGTACTATCATGACTCTAAATTTGGTTTCTAGGTTCTCAATTTGTTCAGTGGCCTAAAGGTTTTTCTTCTAGGTTTTTTTCATGCATGGGTACAAAATTTAGTCTCAAAGCAAATAAGCAATAAAGCATGCATATCACACAATCACACAATCAAGCTAGCACAACAAGGTTCCAAGCTTCCACCTAAGCTTTCAGGTTCAAGTGTCCCATACCACTCTGCCCCTTCTACTTAGGCTTTCACTCAGAACAGAGTCGCACCCAAACATTTTCACAAATTTCTCAATAACTAAGGTTCCCGAGCCCACTATACTCCACCATCCCATACGAGCTAGCATAGAGAAACTCGTTCTGCTAGAGTTACCGATCATTCACCACACATGGTCAATCATTCTTCGAGTCCAAGCTTCCTCCATACCCCCGGATTCCTATGCGTCTCATACTACATAGAAACCAAAAGATACAGAAGCTTCCCGGTCTCGTGTCATGATCAAACAATTTTTTGTTTTCACACAAGTTTTCGTCTCTAGCCTATGCCCTAGAGATTTATGCTTTTGATCCACTGTGCCACCCCTGGCTACATTACATTTCTACTTAGGGTCTTTTTCTAGACCTAGGGTTCAATCTGGTTGACTTACAACCTCTGTCTAGTCAAGATACCACCACATTTGGCATCTTTTTTGACTTCTATTTACTTTCTTGCCCTAATTTTCTACCTTCTAATTTTCTTTTATATAAAGTAAGGGTGTTCTTCAACTCTGAATACTCATTTAAGCTGGTGGAACAACTTCCAGATTGAGCGGCGATACCGAAGTTTGCTTAGCAACCGCGCTTTCTAGGGCAAGATAACCCACCTCCTTTTTAATGTTTAGCTTTACTCAAGACAAGGCTTACCCACTACCAGCTCAACTTGTAGTCTTTGTATCCAAATAAAACATTTAAAAATATATTTTTCCTTTTTGAAAACACTTTCTAAAATATTTTTCAATTTTCAAAAATAGAAGGTAGGGCACTAAAATTTTAATTCAATTCATGTGAAGCACTAATTTGGGTTTTTAAGTCTTGTCAAGCAACTAATGTTTGACTTTCTATTTCTAGCCTAATCAACACATATTTAAGCTCAAATTTCTATATTTAGCCCAAGGCACCTAAAGCCCAGGCGCTAATACCACACTTGTAACACCCCAACCCCCACATTCTTTCAGTATTGGACATAACCACCATTCTTTGATAGTAGACTTAACCATTTGGCGAGTTGGGTCCATGTTACTTGACAAGTGACACACACTTGACTTTCTAATTTTTTTTAATACCTCATTCCTTAGAATAATTCAAGAATACAAATTTTCATTTAATAAAATAAATGCACTTAAAGATAACAAAAAAATTTAACTTCTTTATTCATAAAAAGATAGTACATAACTTTCTAATGTAAACTATTACATTGTTGATCAAAAGAAATTTATAACCTCTAAACTTTAAATTTTAGCGGAAGACTTCGTCAAAATTGGGCAACATGCCCTTACATTGAAAGAAAACTTAAAAAAGAATAGAAACTTGCTAAAATAGAAACTATCCAAATTTCAGGTCTTCATTATTTAATTTCCTTAAAAAAAGAAGAAGGGGTGAGCACAAAGCTCAGTGGATCTTTTTCAAACAACCATTTTTTAAATTCAAATCAAGTACCACATTCATATTTCAAACACTTGCATACATTAAGTGTAACACCCCAACCCTCGTATCTTTTAAGTAGTGTACATTTGTCACCGTTATCTTGACAGTGGACTTAACAAAATGGCGGGTCGGGTCGGTGCTACATGATAAGTGACACACACTTGATTTTTTCTTTTTAATATCTCGTGCCTTTGTATAAAATTCAAGAATACAAATTTTCAATAAAATCAAGGCAAATTAAAAGAGATAAAGAAATTCCAACTATTTTATTCATAATAGAAATTGAAAGTACTAAACTCTTCAAAAAACTAATTGTTACAGTGGAAGACTTCAAAATATTTTTCAGTAGAAAAGCATAAAAGCTTTGGGCAGCATGCCCTTAAAAATAAAAAGAAATATAATACTGTAGAAACTTTCTAAGGATTATCTATATTCAACGGCTCCATGGGTTTCATGTTCCTAAAAATTAAGAAAGGAAGGAGTGAGCACATAGCCCAGTAGATCCTTTTCGAACAACCATATTTCATATTCAAACTCATACCACAATCATAATTCAAACACTTGTAATCATTAGGCATTTCAAACAACAATTTGTTTAAGTCGGGTCTCAGACCAAAAGGGCCTTTAATCCCTTGGTGCTCTTAAATAAGTAAATAGAGCCCACTCGGCATCAACCCATTAGTGGCACATGTCGACATCAACTCGTTACACATGGTGACCCACCAGTGGTACATGACCCTCAAGTACTTAGGTCTGAAAACCATATGACCTTATTCATATGAAAACAACATCCATAGTGTCGCCATGACCACTATGATGGTACGTGGTTATTATCTCCATCGTCTTTGATTAATTCCTATATCATGTAACATACTTTAATTTAAAAGCCTAAGCATGATACTAACATGGCATGAATGATATGATTACTCAAACATGAATCAAAACTGAAATACTGAAATAAACATTTAAAATTCAAGAACTGAAGTTGAAAATCTTTGAATTCAGTAAAAAACACACAACAATGAGCATGACATGAATTCAAATAAAAACAGAAGGGAGTTCTAGAAATCACTTCCACCTTGTCACGCTTTCTTCTGGAATTTCGGCAGCAATTGCCCCCATGTACTAATGCCAATGAAGATCGCCCAATTTAATTCCCCAATTCGAGAGCTTCTCACACAAAGAAGGAAAGATGGGAAGAAGTGCCAAGAAGAAGGCTTAGATAAAACAAGAGGAGAATTAAACTCTTATTTTTTTTGGAATGAATGAAATTGAGAGCCTAAGGGGGTTTATATAGGTTTTCAAAGGGAGAAAATTAGAAATTTTTTTGTTCTTCTTTGAATAAAACACCATATTTTTTTCTTAATTTCGTACTTTCTAATTTTTTGAGCAAAATGAGTATTTTTCAGATTTTAGAAATAATTTTTGAAATTTAGAAACTATTTTTTCAAAATTTTCAGATTAAATTTCGTATGTTTTGTTATTTTTCGGTAATTTTTGTTTAATTTTTTTGGATCAGTTAATCTCGGCCGTTGGATTAACCTTGGATCGATCAACAAAAAAATTGAACCTTTGACCTTAGCTGTTGGATTTTCCTCGAGCACATCAACGATTGCGATCAATCTAGAATGGCTTCAATCTGGACTGTTAAATGATTCTTGAGCGCATCAATAGTTCGCGATTTAATAAACGCGATTTTGATCTGAACCGTTCGATGATCCTAGAGCACAACACTGTTCACGATCTCTCAATGCGACTTCGATCTTGACCATCGGATGATCCTCAATCATAGTGTGCGGATTTGATTTCATGATCAACGAACTTGCTTCTGGCCGCACGATCATCCTCGAGTTACGTATGCAGATCTTCGGCCATTTGATCTTGATGATTTGGTGCGCTCGTGCGTACATGCGGATCTGATCTTGGCTGTTGGATCGTGAGATCAGATTCCAGATCTACGGTTCGCAGTATTTTGAGTTTACTTTTGATTTTTCAATCAAATTTCTTGCTTTCTTTTCAGATTTTTTCCAAATCTCGATTCCAATTGCCTTTCTAATCTTGTTTTCGTCAAAAATTGCACATATCCTTGTATTTTTGGCTATGATATCCCATTTTATGCATTATATTCATATATTTTTTTTCGAAAATCCACTAAATTGATTTTTTTTCCTCATTTGGGTACAATATGACTTGCCAACATTCTTATTCGTCAATTTTGTATATTTTTCTAAGTAGAAATTTAAATTTCATCTGAATTTTTTGAAATGTTACATTAAGCGTTTCAAGAATCCCCTTGTTTAAATTTGAAACTTTAGACAAAAAGGGTTTTTAAACCCTTGATGTTCTTACGAAAGTACCTCCTTAGAGTGAAATATAGCTTTTCTTAGCCAATTTCATTAGACTTTTGGACTTCAAGGGAACTTATCCACCAACCAAGTACTTTGGTCTTAAGACCATATGAAAAGAATATCCATAACAACCCACATGTTTGCTATAATGGTACATGGTTATTTTCACCATCTTCTTTTGTTAAATCTTGAAGAATCAATTAAAATTCAGAATATGAAACTAAGATCAATAAAATTCAGAATATGAACAATCTAAAAATCAAATCATGAAACAACCATAATCATACATCATACTTTGAAATAAGGCCTAAGCATGATACTAAACATGGCATGAATATTATGAATGCATAAATTCGAACAAGGATCAAATCTGAAACTGAAATAGATCTTAGAATAATAGAACTGAAATTATTTCGATTTCAAAAGCCAAACAACCAATAAACATGTTAGTAATTCGAATAAGAAAAAGGGGTGTTAGAGAAATCACTTCCACCTTTGTTGAACAAATCAGTTGAAAAATATCCTTTAGCACTTTGTTACTTCAACTCTAACTGTTACAGAATTTGTGCAGAACTTCATTACTTCTACCCGAATTGTTGTTTACAACAGCCCCAAAGAGAAAAAGAACGCTGAGAGGGAGGTAGAGGGGGAGAGAGAGAGAGCAAGAAAGATGTATCAATTCTTGCTGGGATGAAAGGATTGTGATCACAGGGCCCATATATATAGAGTTTGGGAGAGTGAAAATTGGTAACTTTAGGTGGCAAGTGCAAAGGCAACTTT
>JAJIYU010020138.1:0-10539 GCA_030144865.1 Tinospora cordifolia | reverse complement strand
GTTCGCAAAGATGGCTTAACAGCGGTTGGGCGAACTCGTCTTGGTGAGAGAGTTTCGTCAGGCCGCTGTGCCGGTCGGGCCGCCCTTGACTCTGGGAAGGGGTCCCGACATAGAAAGTTTCTAATTTTTATGTAAGGGTGTGTTGCCCAAGTTTTAAATTTTCATCTGTGATAGTTTTTCTTCAAGTTCAAATTATGTACTCAATTTTATTCAATTAATTGAGTTTATGAATTTCATTTATTTCTTGTATTATTGCCTTATCAAATTCCTAAATTGAAGTTATGTTTTCTTAAATACAATCAAGGCATGAAATAATTGAAATAGAAAGTCAAGTTATGTACTTGTAAAGTAACACCGGCTCGACCCGCCTTGTGACAAAGTCCAAATTGAAATTCTCGGGGGTTGGGATGTTACATGATGGAAGCCTAGACTTTGAGAATGGAGCATGTGTGACGAATGATTGGTAACTTTGGCAGAATACGTTTCTCTATGCACGTTGGTATGGGACGGTGGAGTATAGTGGGCTCGAGAACCTTAGTGATCGAGCAATTTGTAAAATTATTTAGGTGCGGCTCTGTTCTAGGTGAAAGCCTAAGTGGAAAGATTAGAGTGGTATGTGACACTTGAACTTGGAAGCTTAGATGGAAGCTTGGAACCTTGCTGTGCTAGCTTGATTATATGATTGTGTGATATGCATGCTTTAGTGTTTATTTGCTTTGAGACCAAATGTTGTACCTATGTATGAAAAGAACCTAAAAGAAAAACTTTAGGCCACTGAACAAATCGAGAACCTAGAAACATGAATTTAGAGTCATGATAGTACGAATGTTTGATGAAATGAATACTGACGGGTTTGCGAAGAGTAGCATTGGCTACACACCACTTCAAGGGACCAGCTAACAGTTGGTGGCGTCTGATGAGGAAGGACCCCGACACGGACGTTGAGAAGATGAATTGGGAAGAATTCAAGAAAAATTTCTATGACAAGTTCTTTCTGGAAGCTACCCTAAGAAAGCTACACGAAAACTTTGTAAGACTCAATCAGAGATATCTCACCTTCACTAAGTATGAGAGGAAATTTATTGAGCTAGCCAAATTCTCTCAAAAACTGATCTGGGAGGAGAGGATGAAAGCTAATGAGTTTACTTAGGGTCTCAAGATCGAGATCCACAAAGTGTTTATGACTCTCGACTTAAAGACATATAGGGATGTCTTGGAAAGAACTCTGATCCTAGAGCAAGAACTCAACTTGGAGCAAAGGTTAAGAGGAAAGAATAAGAGACCTACGAATAAAAAAAGATCACGGGTCACAAAAAAAGAATAAGAGTGGTAAGGCCCCACAGAAATAGGGCAGGCCAAGAACGAGTCTAGAGAACAAGCTAGGAGGAAAGAGCTGTGTCGCTGTGCTATGTGTGCAGACAGAAGGGTCATTTTACTAAGGATTGCCCAACTACACTCAGGTTCCTTAGCAATAAAACACTTAGGGAGGAGGTCAGAATGATCATTCTCAAGGCAAACAACAACAGAATGCCAACCAAGGGCAGAATCAGGGTTGCGGTCAGAACTAGGCCTGAATGTTCACTGTGGAGGCCCAAAAGATCAATACCCTCAGTAGAAACCCTAGTAGCCCTATTTTAGACAAAAAAAATGTAATTTTTGGAATATAATCAGTGGAAGAGAGTTCTTAAGACTCGCTATATGTTAACATTTATTTTGGCTTTTGAATAAGGTTTTGTACCTCTGATTTTCAATGAATGAAGATGAGTTCCTTAAGAACTCTTGTTGCCCACATTAAATATTTGAACGAGAAAGAGAGTGTTAGTCACTTGAAGTAACAATCCAAAAGCTTGCCGTGTGGTCAAGTCCATTGAGTCGGAGGTGGGAAATGAATCTCAAATAGTTATACCGAATAATTGAAGACTTTAGGATCGGTGTGACCCTAAATGAAAGACAAACCTATCTTTATAGCAAGTCTTGCCATTGGACCTATTGCATCAGATCACAGATAAACAAAAGGCAAGACGAATGGCTCACAAGCTTGATGGAGGAAAATGAATGGGATAAGCACACTGGCCATAGATTAAATACTAAGAATACCCTAAGACTTGGGAAGAAAACACCATATGAATAATTATGGATCGTCTCACTAAAGTGGCTCAATTCTTGCCAATCAGATCCATAGATCAAGTCAGTAAGTCTGAGAGAGTTACCTGGACACTAGAGAGGTCTTATGCCTTAGACCTTAATAGAAAACTGAAGAAAGTATGAACCTGACATTCAAGATGATGCTACCAATGAGGAAGAAGTAGTTATAACCCTCGACTACAAAGCACCGATTTTGAGAATGAAGGATATTTCGTTGGTAAAAGTGTTGTGAAAGCATCACGAGGTGGAAGAAGCTACCTATGAACTCAAAAGTGAAATGAAGAACAAGTATCCACACTATTCACTAGAAATCCTTAGTTACGTGCAAATTTTGAGGACGAAATTTTTCTAAGGAGGGTAGGTTGTAATACCCTAAAAACTCTATATATAATTAAAAATAAAATTTAAGATCAATTCAGTGAAATTGGGTGCAAAATAAAACTAGGCTCATTTCAGGGCTAAATCTGGCGGGTTTTCAAAAGTCTCATTTGATAACCCTTAGTGATCCAAAACAACCTGAAACAAAATAAGGTGACATGAACCAACTAATTGGACAACATATCCAAAAATTAGAACAATTGTTCAAGAATAGGGTTTTCATTTGCCAAACGCCCTTCAGGGAGTTCAAATTAGAAAGAATTGACATTGAGGGTACTTTGGGGAATGGAATTAACCCAAAACGAAATGGGATGACATGAAGTAATAAAATAAACAACATATCTAAAAATCAGGACAATTGGCCAAGATTTGGATTTTCATTTCATAGTGCCTTTAGTGAGTTTTAAATAAGGAAAGCAATGAAAACCAATTTCGCCAAACCATGTATTGAAATTCTTAATTTTTTTCATGTGATTCCAAAACTATAGTATAAAGACCATAAATCTTTGTGAATAATGAGATATTAATTTGTGTTAAATTTTCTTGGACACATAAATAATGATGATGTTAGCATGACATACACATACACCCCTAAAGTATGCGAAAGTCACATGGGTGGAACACCATGATCATGTTCACCCATACCCTACCCAACTCCATGAGACATTTCCTAGTGTTTAAAAAACCATGAAAAATGATCTCATGTACACCCACACAATTATCATGTACACCATGCTCTACACACAAAAATGTCCCATAAAAACGTTTGAGAATGATCATGTGTGCCACTAGGTGTGATATTATACACCAAGTCCAAGAATAGAAGTTAAGTGGAGAGTGGCTGATTTAAAGAGATATAGAAAGATTTCTTCACTTGGATTTGACTAACAAATAAAGGAAAAATCAGAAAAATAGAAAGTTGCCTCATACTCGCATGTGATGCCAAAATTTGAATGTTTCCCATGCATGCATGTGTGATGACCAAGCAAAGGAACCAAATAAGAAAGATGTTATGAGCATGAAATCCAACTGATAGAGGATGTCCAAGAGAGATTAGAATGTATTCTAAACCTTTATTTGTGCTCACACACATAAAAGAAATAAATAAGGTTCAAAGATTTTGCTCACACTTGGATTGGAAACCTTAGTGGTCCCACTTGCCCAATCATGAGCTCACTTACCCAAACCGTGAGATTCACCACCCAAACCGTCCTCTAGTGCTCATGAAACTCTAAATAAACCCCCCATGCTCTCATTCTTCTCATCCCAAAGCAAACAGTTGATAATTCCCTCTTTGCTTGTTCTAAGCCCTCTTATTGGCATCTCTTCTCACTTCTCTAGTGTTCACAAGTGAGAAGCTTTAATTTCATTCTTCTACTGAGTTGTTTTGATTGCTTTTGTTAGTGGTTGAAAGTTCTTGAAGTTTTGAAAGTGGTAGATAAGGGGAACCACTGTCGGATTCAACAAGAAACTCGGATTGAGGTAGAGGAGATTTCTAGAACTCCTATTTTGCTGGTTCAAGTTTTTAGCATATTCATGCATATTTGTTTTTAATTTTCAGCATGTTTATATTTCAGTTTGGAGCATGTTTGATCAAGTTTTATTTTCACTTTAGCATGTTTTTTTATGTTTTAATTCATACATAATAACATAGCATGCTTAGAAACCATGCTTAAGCTTATTTTTGAGTTTTTAAGCATGCCATATATGTTTTCCATGTTTTCTTGATTATTTAAATTCCAATATCAACTATTATAATTTAGTATCATGGTTATTTGAATTTAAATATGAGAAAGTGAAGATAAGAACTACGTACTATTTTAGTGATCCATAAGGATGTTATGGGTGTTCTTATCACATGCTTGAAATGTGTCGTTACGACGCACAACTAAGAGATACTTGGTATGTGACATCCAATGGAAAGTAACAAAAGAATTGTCTTTCCACCCTATAGAAGGGTATCTAAAATAAGAATATCAAGGAAATAGACCCCCTTTCAATTATAACGTCAACTTGAAACCAAAACGTTGTGTGAATTACTTAATAAATGAAAGTGTGTGAATTAGGATGTGTTATTGATTTGAAATAGTAACTTAGTTGTTTAATGAATGATCCACTAGGCTACATGCTTACCCCATTTCTTTTATTTTTCAGGAAATTGAATGAACCACGAAGATTATGAATATTAGATTCTTTTTAAGTATTGAAAATTTCATTTTAAGGGCATATTGCCCAAGTTTTGATTTTTAGACTTCTGCTGAATTTTTATTTTTAATTAAAGAGTTATGTACTCAAGTTTATGATTTAATTTAAAATATAAGTTTCTTTATTTTATTTGAATAAATAAAGACTTTGAAGTATTTCTTTTTCTACTTGTATTGCACTTGTGGAATTGAATATTAAGCACAATGAAAAGTGTATTCATGAGATATTTCAATAAGTGTTTGAACAAAGGAATTGAGATGCAAGTTGTGTACTTATTAATGTAACATAGGACCCAACCTGCCTTGTGGTTGAGCTTAAACTTGTCTGTTGGGGGTTGGGGCATTACACCTAATTTAGTTGAATCAACATCAAATAATGCATAGATAGGTGAATCACAGATATAATCATACCTTCTTCCAAGGTTCTAGCGGATTGCAAATGGGGTTTAGCGACTGCTTTGGCTTGCTCCCTATTGGTAGGATGAGAATTGTTGGGATTCAATCTATTAAGATTCAGACATTCTAACTTTTTATGTCCCAGTTGCCCATAACCACGACATATAATTGGTTGTCTTTGACTCACAAAAGTTGCTTGAGAATTTAGAAGTCCTATAGTCTTGATTAAATCTTTCACCTCTAGCGTTACCTCGACATCTACTTTGGTTGTTAGGGGCTAGAGGAGGTTTAATAGGTCCTTGTGATGTAACACTTATAAATAACCCCATTGTCGCTGATTTACCTTGCACAACCTTGGAGGGTTCTGGTTGGAGCTTCCTTTTCTTGCCATGGTATGACATTGCAAGTTCTAATTGGATCGATTGCTAGTTAGGACGGTCTTGTCTGAAGTTACTTGAATAGTAGGTTGATCCATTTGATTCGCTAACTCATATTGAGAGTCTTTCAGTATAGTAATTTCAAACTCTTGATGCTTGTTATTGATAACACTTGATGTATCCCTGGGTGCATCCATTGAGGAAGAAACCAGCATCCTCCCTTTTATCTGTCACTAGGTTGGGAACATATGCTATCAATTAATTGAATTTGAAAGTGTATTCTTGTACAATCATATTATCCTATCGAAGGCTCAAAAACTTCAACTTCTTTAATTCACTTTCAGATGTTAGAAGAAAGGCTTCAATTAATAATTCACGAAATCATGCCCAAGTAGTGATACGACCTCTAGTAGTGGTGATGGATTTTCACCATCTAACTGCATTTCCTTTTAACATTTGTCTTGAGAACCTTACTTGCATATCCTCTCCCAATTGAAGAGTATCTGCATTTTTTCCATATTCATCAGCCAATCTTCTATAGCTTGCAAACTAATAGCTTAGTAGAAGTCTTCAATTTTTAAACTGACAAAATCCTTCCATAACTTATTAGAGTGTGCGGAAGGTTTCACGTCTAAAAGTTAAGGTATTTCTTTTAGGATTAGTTCAACAGGGGTTAGAATTGGTTGTTCATCAGGTGGGGCAAGAATAGGTTGTCGCCTTATTTCTTCCTTCATTCGGTCCATTCGATCATGTAGAGCCCGATTTTGAGCTTGGAGGACCTCATTTTGTGTTTAAAGGAAATCACTTTAGGCCTTAAACATTTATTCAAGCTTGTGCATCTTATAGCCTCTAGCTTTAGCTGAGGGATGGTTTTCTTTCCTCCCTCCTAGATCATCATCTCTTTGCTGTCATTTTGGCATACAATATTAGCTAGTTATTAAAATCCTAGGTAGACCACTAATTAGAGGTTCATAAAACACTAAGAGGTAAACCTACTCCAAAGTTTATAATTCAAATATTTTAAATTCACCAAATCCCCAACTTCTTTTTGTTTGGCCAAAACTTAAATTCTGTGATGGGATGTTTGGCCTTTAAGGTAACTAGCTCTTGTACAACTTAGGTTCTATATAGAAACTTGTCTTTGATACTACTTTTGTCAAGACTCCTTCGCCAACCTCAAGGCCAACCTAATCAACACCATAATCAAGCAAATCATTACATTTTGACCTATTGAGTTAGAATTAAGCCTTTCCTAGTTGAAACCATATTGAAGTAAAAGATTAATTTATTCAACAACTAGAGTGGTACAAGTATTGTCCAAAGTACGATAGTGGATTGGAGACATCAGAGTTACCAACATAGAAGGTCGGTATACAAAATGACTTACAACATAAAGTGGAAGTACAACAAAAGGGAAAATACAATAAAAGTATAAGTATAATCATTAATAAACCATTTTCCCTTGTTGAGACTTCATGTTCTTGAATAGAGTAATTAATGAGCCGGGTACAAGATGGCTCAGTGAATAACAACCTGCATTAACAATATATGCCCAAGATATATAAGCATGGAAATGCCAAAATGCCAAGTACCAGTTCAATAGTTATAATAGTATAGTATCTTAAACCAAAAATCATGTAAATATCTCATACATCATATATAAAATTCTATAATAACATGCATGTCATAATCATAGCCAGCTAGACTTAATGGATCCTTGACATCTAAAGATCTAGGACACAAGTCAATAGACGCAGTGCAGCCTCAAAATCTAGTGCTTAATAATCTTGCTCAACATATCTAGACATCCTAAAAGTCTATGATAGAAGTTAGAAAACCTAGTATAGCGTAAAAAAATATAGAGCTCAATATCTACTCATGAGTCTAGGTAAAGCCTCGCAAACTTGGAGAATTTTCATACATGGAATGTCATGATTCCCAATAAAACAATTTCTAAATCAGCATGTAACACCTCCATTCTTAGTTCTTCAGTTTTGTTACATTGGGGTCATGCATGGAGAGACACGCCCATAAATCATTAAATGTATCATTGAAGCACTACATGTGTCAACCACCAAGAACTAGGATGTTACTAATTCTATCATCCGACTAGTCTCTTCAAGCACATGTGAATCATCCATAATTCTTATGAACACACTAAGAGATAAAACATAGTACATCTCATCAAAACTCATGAAGTAAGCTCAATAAGACTACAAAATGTTTAAGTAATTGTTTGTAAAAGGGCCCATGTAGCCCAATACCAACTCCTAAAACCATTAAGACAAAACCAATAAAAGGGGTCATCTGCCCAGTTCAACTAATGTTCATAAACAAAAATAAAGCAAATTAAATCACAACTTTTCCAATGAAGCCTATGAATATCTAAACAACACTCAACCGTACTTAACTTGAAGTACCTCAAAGATCACATGAAATGGAATTGTTGGGGTGAGCTCGAGAGCCTAGTGGATCGTACATAGTACATCAATAACATTATTTAAATCAAACACAGAACAATGAACTACTTATCAAACACTAGGCATTTCAAACATTTAATTATCAACAATCGTTAATTAAATCGAAGGGTCTAATCTTAGTATTCTTTCATCATTATCATGTCGGAGAAGACAAGAAAATGCAATATATGCTAGATTCAAATGGGATAGGGGCACACCCATTACCCAACTTGGGAACTAAGGTCACACCCATCGCTCCATCACCAAAGAACCAGGGTCATACCCATAGTTCTATCATCGGGAACTAGGGACAAACCCATCATTCCTTATCACAGGAACACCCATAGTGATTCCCCATGGAACATCGCAACGATACGTGGTTTAGCTCTTAATTTATCTTCATTTCAATATCAACAAACATCTCATAACAAGCATAGTTATCATTTCATCATGCATAACACATCATTGTCCAATAATGTAATCAAGTTGATCATTCATAGAAACATAAGTTAAGAAATAATCATCTCATGTTATAAAAGCTTGTAAACACTGAACATGGACATGTAGCTCATGTTATTCTAGCATTCATACATTTATCCATTCACACATAATATAAACAACATCCTAGCATGCTTCAAGGAATTCAAGCAATGTAAACACACCACATGTTCAACATTAAAATTCAAATAATACTAGGAAGCTAGGTAATTACTTCTACCTGTCGCTAGGTTTCGCTTGTTCTAATCCTCGTTCCAATGATTCAAATTCTTAAACTATGATGGTTTGATATCACAATTTAGTACCCTTAAACCATGATTCAATGTCCACTTAATCTAAGTAGTGATAGTGTGCATTTCTAAGTAATATCGTTTCTGTACTATCATGTTCTTCTTTTGTGTACCACAGTAGAGAAAGGTACTATCACAGTCACTCGAATCTATGCATGAAGACTCGAGAAACAGGGTCTGGAATGCATTACTGTGGCTGCGGTCACTAGAATCGGTGACATGCATTATCGCGGTAACCAAAGAGGATTAATTTCACTATCATTTTAGGGTATTGCAGTAGTTCATATATGGTCAAACCATACCTTAAAATGTGTATTAGGTTCATGTGATTCCAAAATTATAGGATATAAATCATAATTCCATGTTAATAAGTAGATATTACTTTTTATTTGATTTTTGTGAACCCATGAAGTCATGGCCACCCCAAAAATGTGCAAGTTACATGGGTGGAACACGGTGATCCTGTGCACCCTACCCTACCCAAAGCTCTATGGGACGTATCCATTAATTGAATCCTTGTAAAATGATCCCATGTTCTACACAAATGATTTAATATACCCACATTAATAAAAAATTTATATGGTCTAGAAACCATGAGACATGATTCCATATACACCCCCACTTGATTGTGTACACCAACACCTACTTAAGCCAAAATCGGCCCAACCATGTACATGTGTGTGTTCACACATGTGAGAAACCCTATTTAGATAGATAGTTTCTTGGAACCAAGATGAGCATCTTTCACTATTATATGGTGTCCTCTCAAATCTGATATTGTACACCCATGCTTGATGTCCAAGAAATAAGAGAATAAAAAAGTATTCCTTGTGAGTTTGTGTGATGAGCAAGCAAGGAAACTAAAAAGGAAAGTAGCTATGAGCACATATGGGACGTCCCATTTGAATTAGAATATGATTTAAACCTCTTTTATGTTTACACATAGTTAGGAAACATGATTTTACTCATATCTTTTGAATTAGAAAGCCACAGTGGTCCCACTTGCCAACCATGAGCACACTTGCCCTCTTTATGCAAACCATCCCCTTATGAGTTTCGAAACATGCCCAAATGTGATGAGCTACCCTAGCTGCCCTAGATGCCCCCTTGTGCGCATGAACACCTATAACTTTTCCTTCTTGTTCACATTCGTCTCATCCTAAAGCAAAGAGTTGACACTTCCCTCTTTGCTTGTTCTTGCCCTCTTCTTGGCACCTCTTCTCACTCTTTTTTCTTTCTTGTGTGACAAGTTCTCATTTTAGTATTTTCGAGACTTTTTGAAGTAGTTTTGTTGGTGATTAGAAGTTCTTGAAGTTCTGAAAGTGGTAGATAGAGGGAACCTCTGCCAGATTCCACAAAGAAACTCGAATTAAGGTGGAAGAGATTTCTTGAACTTCTACTTTGCTCTTTTAAATTTCTAGCATGTTCATGATTGTTTGAATTCTAGTTTTCAGCATGTTTAATCATATTTTAATTTTATTTTAGCATGCTTTTATGTTTTAATTACTCATGAAAGCATGCCATGCTTAGAATCCATGTTTATGATTTAATTCAATGTTTCAAGCATGCTACGTAATGTTTTCATGCTTTCTTGGTTTTTTTTTTAATTTTGATATTTACATTTTGAATTTCATTTATGATTATGTGATTCTTAAATATAAGAAGTTAAAGATAAGAACCACTGTAACACCCCAACCCCCGTATCATTAAGCATTGGACGCGTCCACCATTTTTCTTGACAGTGGACTAAACCAAACGGCGGGCCGGGCCGGTGTTACATTACAAGCGACGC
>JAJIYU010020137.1:0-10528 GCA_030144865.1 Tinospora cordifolia | reverse complement strand
ACACAATTTGCATCTTAATTCTTTTATTCTAACACTTATTAAAATACTCATAAATACACTTCTATTGAATTTAATTTTCAACAAGATAATACATTGAATAAAAGAAAACTTTAAACTTTTTATTTATTCAAAATAAAATAAAGAAATACATTATTGAATTCATATAATCAAAAGAAAGTATACATAACTCTAAAATTTAAAACAAAAATTCAGCGAAAGTCTTTATTCAAAATTTGGGCAGTATGCCCTTACATAGAAACTTTCTAAAAATAGACTTTCTAATTCTTTGGTAAGCTTGATCATGCATTTCAAATTCCTAAAAAATAAAAGGAAGTGGTGAGCACATAGCCTAATGGATCATTTACTAAACAACTAAGTTACTATTTTAAATCAATAGCACATTCAAATTCAAACACTTCCATGCATTAAGTGATTCAAGCAACTTTTTGGTTGTAGTTGACGTTAAGACTGACAGAAGTTTTACTCTCTTTATGTTCTTAATTTAGATACCCCTCTTCAGGTGGAAAGACATTTCTTTGTCACTTTTCATTGGATGTCAAATACCAAGTATCCCTTAGTTGCGCCCTACAACCACACATTCCAAGCATGTTAAGAACACTCATAGCACCCATACGGGTCACTATGACAGTACGTAGTTCTTATATTCAATTTTTTATATTTAAGAATCACATAATTATAAAAGAAATTTAAAATGTAAATATCAAAATTTTAAACAACCAAGAAAGAATGAAAACATTACATAGTGTGTTTGAAACATTGAATTAAATCCTAAACATGGATTCTAAACATGACATGTTCTCATGAGTGATTAAAACATAAAAACATGCTCAACTAAAATTAAAATATAATTAAACATGTTGAAACTAAAATAAAACATGTTGAAAACTAGAATTCAAACGAGCATAAACATGCTAGAAATTTAAAATAGCAAAGTAGAAGTTTAAGAAATCTCCTCCACCTTAATCCAAGTTTCTTTGTAGAATCTAGCAAAGGTTCCCCTTATCTACCACTTTCAGAACTTCAAAAACTTCTAACCACCAAAAAAATTACTTCAACAACTCTCTAAAATACTGAAATAAGAACTTATTACGTAAGAAAGAAAGGAGAGTGAGAAAAGATGTCAAGAAGAGGGCTTAGAACAAACAAAGAGGGAAGTGTCAACTCTTTGCTTTGGGATGAGAAGAATGAGAGCATGAGGGGAATTATATAGAATTTCATGAACACTAGAAGACGGTTTGGGCATGCTCACACTAGAAAACATTTTCATTCCTCCATGGGGACATTTTGGAATACACAAATTGAGTGTGCACACAATTTAGAAGGTGGGCTAATTTGGTTTCTCATTCCTAGTATAAACACAAGATATAAGCTTTATTTGATTTCCTATTTATGTGTGAACACAAAAAGGATTTAGAATACCTACTATTCTTTGTTTGGAAGTTAATTTAGGTGTGATATTGTGAGTAAGGCAACTTTCTAATATGCATTGGTAATTGATTCCTTTTCTTATGCACACCAAATTAATAAGATTTGGCAATCTTCTATTTTGAATTAAAAACTTCTAATCTTGTTTCTAAGGTGTTTAGAAACATTTTTCAGCAAATTCTATATTTGAATTAGAAACTTTTAATTTGGATTATTTGGGATGTTTTCGTGTGTAGAGCATGGTGTATATGATCACATCATGGTGCACATGGAATCATCCATTCATGGTTTCTTAATACTAAGTGGGATGTCTCATAGGAGTGGCATACCTGATCATTTTCATGTCACATGGGATCATTTTACATGAACTTAAGTAAAAGAAACATTCCATGGAGCTTAGGGTAGGGTGAGGGTTTACATGATCATAGTGTTTCATCTATGTGACTTGCACATGCTTAGGGTGGCTATTACTTCATTAGTTCACAAAAATCAAATAAAATTACTATCTCCTTATTTACAAAGAATTATGATTTATAACTTATAGTTTTGGAATCATATGAATCTAATGCAAATTTTAAGATACGGTTTGGCCCAAGGTGACTTTCCTTAAAAAAAAAATTTTTTATTTAAGACTTACTAAGGTCACTAGGCAAATAAAAAAAATCTAAATCTTGGACAATTATCATGATTTTTGGATATGTCATTGATTTTCTTAGTTCATATCATTTCGTTTTGGGTCATTTCGATTCTTCAAAGTACCATAAATGTCAATTCTTTCCTAATTCGGACCCCCTAAAGGATGTTTGGCAAATGAAAACCCTAACCTTGATCAATTATTCTAATTTTTAGATATGTTGTCTCATTAGTTGGTTCATGTCACCTTACTTCAATTCAAGTTATTTTGGGTCCTTAAGGGGCAGTAAATGAGAGTTTTGGAACCTACCAAATTTAGCCTTGAAATGAGCCCGTTACATTATACACCAAAATTTCACTAAATAAGTGATAAATTTTATTTAATTTAGTACAAAGAATTTAGGGTATTACAGAAATAGACAAAAGTTTTGTCTTTTGTGGTGATTGAGCTAAAGAAATTGCACTACTTTTGTAGTAGGTTAGTAGCAAAGTGATCTACTTGGTTACTAAATTTGATCATTGATATGACGAGAAATATTATGGGTGCATCGAATGCAAAATTTGATATAGAAAAATTTAATGGCAATAACATTTTTGGTATGTGGTAAATGCAAATTCGAGACATGTAACACAACAAAAGTTACACAAAACTTTGTTGGGCCCAAAAGGAATGCTAGCAAACATATCAGATGAAGATTGAGAAGAGTTTGGACCTACAACATATAGTACAATAAGATTATGTTTGACAAAGGAGATGATAAATAATGTCAAACACGAAAAATCTACAACATCAATCTAGTTAATTATAAGATAAATACTTGACCAAGTCATTCACAAATAACTTGTATACGAATAAAAAAAAAAGATTTACATATTCCATAAAAAAGAAAGCATAATTATGAATGAACACCTCGATGAATTTAAAATAATCATCGCTGATCTATTAAATATTAGTTAGAAGCTTGAAAGTGAAGATAAAGCTCTACTCCTTCTTTGTTCGTTTCTTAAATCATACAAACACTTGACCATTACTTTATTTATGAGACTTTGAGGTTTTAATGATGTTTTAGATGTCCTCATTTCGAATAAAACAATGAATACGAATCAGGTTAATGATCCCCAATCAAAGGGCCTAGTTGCAAAAAGTAGATCTAATGAGAAACAATTTAGTAGATCTTGATTGAGGAGAAAGTCTTGAGATTGAAGAACATTAATGAAAGATGAATGCGCATTTTGTCATCAAAAGGGACATTAGAAGAAAGACTATCCGAAGATTAAGAAACAATGCCCATATGAATGTAGCATGCGTTGAAGATGATACAAATTATGATTATGTTTTAACTTGTTCATCATTAGTATGTTGATCTAATGAGTGGATCTTAGATGCAGATTATACTTATCATATATGTCTAAGTAAAAATTGATTCTACAATTTTAAAAAAGGAGACGGTGGTTCAATTTTTATGATAATGATAATGAGATATTTGACAGAAGTATGATATGTGCTAGATTTGAAGAAAAATATTATTTCTGCTGGTGAAGTTGAATTAAAAAGTTTCAAGGTCACCATTGAAGCAGGTGTTTTGAAGATTATTGTGCGAGGTGTATTGATGGAAATGGAGTGAATTAGGAAGAACAACTTGTAATTTTTTGTAAGAAAATATTTTTTTAGGTAGAGTTGGCACAATTGATAAATATCATGCATGTGAGTCCCAATGACAATCAAACTCACTTATGACTAAGGGACCAAAAAATTGATGATTTATAAGTTTTGTTAATATGGTAGCAAACGTGGACCCAATTGTTACAGTCAATATAAGTTGTATGACTACCCCTTACAAGAGTGTTATTCACTGATGAACATCTTTGGGTATATGTGGAAACGAGATTATAATGATGTGATTAAAGTGATTTTCATCAAGGTGGAGATGGTTAGATATTTGGTGGCTTTAAACCACTCAATGTAAAATTTAAATTAAAAATAGTTTCCTTAGTAGTAGTTTCCTAGGAGATATTGATAACTTAGTTAGTTTTGTATCTTAGAAACTAATTAGAAAATGAGAACTATTTAAAAATATTTTCTTGTGTAAACCCTTATTGGGGTATATTAGAGATAAATGTGAGAATTTGAAATTTGTGTGAGGGCATCTTTCTATGAGGAGATTTAAGGTAGATTTGAGTATAGGCTGTAACATATTTGTATTCTCTTATAGTAAATTGTTTCTCATCTCCCATAAATGTAAGTGATATACTGGACCATATTAAACTTGTATGCTCATGCATTTGAATTGGTTTGCATTCTATTCAAATTGATTATTATTTGAGCGTGTGCACTTTTTTTAATTTATTTCTACTTCCTGTATGAACAACAATATTGTCGTATGTTGAACTAAGTGACAATTATTAACTTTTATTAATTGAAAGCACAATATCGCAATGAAAAATTGTTTCAAGAGTTTCGTGTGGATGAATAAAATGTTTTAGCCTTAAAATATGCAGTGACCTAATATGTATTGGCTTAAAGTGTCATTTTTCTTAAAAAAAAAAAAACTTTGCATGTTCTTGTTTATATTCAAAATTATCTTGTGTCAATGTTATTTAGTATAATGTTGTTTCACACTTAACACTTAAAGGCAAACTTGTACATTAAAGTTATAGCATTCATGCATCTCCAACCAAGTGTACTTCTCTAATATTAAAAAAAAAAGTCACTCAACCAAACCAAATAAACCACCAAAAAGATAATAATAAAAAACAAGCAAAGAAGAAAAAAAAATAACAAAAATGCACAAACATACCCGTATATAGAGTTAACATAAAAGAAAAAAATGTTTGAAAGCTTTTTAGTAGGGTTTTACGACTTCTATTACGTTTGAAGTTTCTAAGGTAAGAAGAACACGATTTGAGGTTGCAAAATAGTGACTTAAAGTTTTGAACTAACAATTTAGGTTGTAACATAGAAAGGCTAAGAGATAAACACATGTGAAAATAAGTAGATAGAAGATGAAAAGACAGGAACCATATTGTATGGTCATTGAGAAAAAAAAATTAATGGAAGATGTAAAGTGATGTGCTTAAAGTAATAGTTTATACTGGTTGAACATGTTAACTCATGGTTGGTTGATCACTTTAGTTTGAATATCATTATTGTAAGGAATGCATGACATTCGTGGTATTACACAACAAAAAAATCAAAATTAAAAATAACAAAATAACAAAATATATAAAGATTTGATATAGTAAAACCCTCAAAATGAGGAAAACATCCAGGATAATTATATAAAAAAATTATCATAAAAATATAATTGCAACTCTGCTTTTACACTTGAGAAAAAAAGTAAAGAAACTCTCTTTCTTTTTTAAATTAGAGGAGAATAGTAAAGACGATGAATAAAAGAAAAAATGAGATAAGATGATTTAAACGAAAATTAAGAATTTTATTTATAGGCATCATTAACGAAGTTGCATCCATATTTTGTAACACTGCTTATACCTTATAAAATCACTCTTCAAGCAACTAGGAATTATTATTATTCTCCTCAACTATCTTTTCATAACTTTTTACAAGCAACCATATCTTCTCGCTCACCAAAATATATCATAAAATCTCAATGGATTGTTGGTAAAACAACAAAATATATCATGCAGAAGAGTCATAATTTTCTTCTAAGATCAACTCATAATGTTTTTTTTTTCTCCCACTCAAACATTGTGACAATCGTGATATTATTTTTCGCTCTTGCCCATTCATATTTTTTGGCCATTAGCCAAGCCAAATGAGAATCTACACTATTCAAAGTTGTTAGTATTGATTGACTTGGTTAAGACATCTGTTGTGTTTTTCATGATGTGAATTTTTTGCATATCCACACTTCCATCTTCTACTACTTTTTAAATAAGGTGGTATTAAACCCTTATATATTTTGTTTAAAATTAAAAAGTCAAATTTCTTACAATGTGCAAAATGATTTGACAGTCACAATAAAAAGATAATTTTTTTTTTAATTTGTGATTGAGTTCCTCCATTAGTTTTTTATTTAGATTGTTTCCTTGCATGTTAGAGTAGTTGTCATATATTTTTCGCCGATTGCATATAAAGTCACAACTATCTGCAACTATAAACACATATCTAACTAGTAGTAGATTTTCTTTTTACTAGGATCACCTACAAAATCATAACCAACATATCCTCTAATGATAAATTTTAATCCTCTATAATGTAATATAATATCCAAGAACATTTTGATAAACCTTAAGACCCTTTTAATTATGTTTTAGTGCTCTATATCATAGTTTGTTATGGATCAATTAACTGCTCCCATGACTTGTGCAATGTTCGATTTTCTGCATATCATTACAAATATTAGGCTTCTCTTTGCTGATGTATATGATACTTGAGACATTTTCATTTCCTCTACTTCATTGCTAGGAGAGATATATAGGATAATTTGCAATTAATAAGATTGCATGTTGAAGCACTACATGATTTTTTTAAAATAATTTTAGGAGAAAGTCATATTCTCTTGGTTTTTCTATCTTGGTCAATTTGCATCCCTAACACCTTATTTGCTAGTCCTTAATCATTTATATTAGACTCATTAGTCATTTGTGCCTTCAATTTTGTGACTCGATCTTAGGAGAAAGTCATATTCTTTTGTGTCTTCAACATACAATAGAGAGATGATGAAATTATTACCTTCAAATCTCTTATAATATGTACAATGGTATGAATTGAGTCAATTATATCAAAGGCATATCGTGAGGGAACCAAACATTTTGATTGAAGCATGTAAACCTTGTTTCAACCGTACAGAGATTTGGTCATCTTGCAAACCAAGTATTTTTTTCCCTAGACAAAACCTTATGGTTTGAGTATTAAATTTCTTTTTCTAGTTCTCTTTGAAGAAATTTGATTTTCCATGCTTAATTGTTCTAAATATAGATGAAGTATAACGTGTATAACAATAACTATTCTAACTTTAGTTAATCGAACAATTTAAAGATAATATTTCAGTAAAGTTGATACATTTTTTTTGAGCATGCCCTTTGGTCATTAATCTTGCACAAAATTGTTCCACTTGGTCATTATCATCACTCTTAATCTTGTAACATGTTTGCTATCATTTATAAACTTGCATCTTGACTATTTATAGCCTCATGAACAATTGATGGCTCTCCATAATCTACTAGAAGACCATATACAATATTGTTGAACATATTATACTTTGAGTACCATTAAGGTGCCTTTTGTACTTGTATTAAACGATGAAACTTTTGTGCCTTAGATTCATTGGTTACTTGTTCAATGTGATTGGGTACGACTTTAGAAAATCTCCCTGTTTAAATATAATTTTATCTAAATTATACTACTCCCTAAATTTTCTCGTAAAGTATTAGCATATTCTTTTTTTCATTTCTTATTTCATAGAGATTACGTCTTTGGTGACAATGATCATGTTGTCACTAGGGTCACGTAGGAGATAACCTTTACTCCTTCAATGTAACCCAATGTTATACATTTTATACACTAAGGATAAAACTTCATGACGTACGCAGGACATCCAAAGATGTACAAGGTAAAATAATTGGTCATTTTATCAATCCACAGTTTTGTTGGTGTTTTCAACTCAATCTATATTAATGGAGACTGATTCAATGTATAATACGCATGTTGACTGGTCTTGCCCATAAGGATTTCTTCAAACTTGCAATTTTCAATATTGATTTGGTCCTATTAAGTACAGTTTTATTCATTAAGTCTGTCATCCTATTCTGTTGAGGAATATATGCCACTGTAAATTTTTTTATGCACTATGGTCAACAAAGTGTACTAAATTTATTGTTGATATATTCTCATTTATTGTTAATCTTTAAACATTTGACCTATTTCCCATATTCAACTTTCAATGCACTTTGAAAGATTTGAAAATCTTTAATTACATCTTCCTTATTCCTTATTGGGTACACCTTACATTTCCTTGAGAAGTTATCAATGAATAACACAAAATATGTTATTTCTTTTTTAGAGGGTACCAATGCTTCCTAAATATCTTAATAAATTAAATCTATAATTGACTTGCTTTTGTCATCTGATTTAGAATCTTAACCTATGTTGCTTGTTGGTAACACAACACTTACAACATAATAGATTTATCGAGTTAAGGCTAGGATATAATGTTCTCTTAGAATGAATCTCTAACCCTCATTGAAACAATGACTTAATTTATGATTTCGTATAAATGATGAGTCTTCTTATTATTGTGTCGATGCCACAAATATATCTCATTCTTGTAGAGGTTTTTTAAAAGGTTTGCACAACTTTGAAGTCATATTTTTTGCTTTCATTAACAAGAGTACAACTTTAATTACTTTCAAGATTTGATTTTATGTTCAAATCTTACAACCAAGTACATCTAGTTATCTTATAAACAATAGAATTTTCTTCGAGCCTTTAATATGTTGTACCATTAAATAGTGCGAACCATACCATCATGCATTTTTACCTTAATGGTTTCAATACCAAGATCTCCAAGGCATGATCATTTTCCATATAAGCAAATCCTCTTAAGATAGGTTCATATATGTGAAACCATTATTTTCAAGTGGCCATGCACTAGGCCGTTGCTTAATCTAGCACCTATACATCAGGCCAGTTGCTTTTGAAGCGTGCATAATCTTGTTTTGAAGAAGATTTTATTGTTTAGTGACTTGACTTCTTTTAAATTGATTAATGGTTCCAAATTTTTTTAACTATCTTTTTCTTTTTTTTTTATACTTGTCAAAATATTATTTACTAATGTTAGGTGCAAATTTAACATGGCATCAACATCTATCGTATTTGATTGTTTATAATTTATAATTCTTGCTAGTATGTCTTCAATTGCTTCTAAATGAACTTCCAAATGCGGAAATGCCTTAATTTTGAGATTTCATAACAAGAAGTTAATTCCATCAAAATTTTCTATCTTGATCTTTATTGTAATGTTGAATATTGTGTCAACTCTCACTACTTTACATCAAATGACACTTGGATCGGCAAAACCCTCAAATATATATATATATTTTTTTTTGATATGAAAGTTCAGACAAGGTTATAACTACAAAGTATATTAAGACTTTTAAGAGATTAACTCTAATACCACTTGTAAGAAATAAATTGTGTATGCAATGTTGTAGAACTAGTAAATATAATGAGAAAACCAAAATATATATGAGACATAGAGTTAATGCGATAAAACTAAGAGAAATATTAACAGACGATATGTGAAAAAATCACCACAAGAAAACAAATTATGATCTTATTTCTACACTCAAAGAGATAATAAATAGACTCATTCTCTTGACCTGTATGAAAACAAGGAAGAAGATGGAGATGATATGAATGGTGCATGATGATTTGAGGAGGAATAAAAGGGTCTTTATTTATATGCACCATTAGATAACTTGCAACCATGTCTTGTCACTTCACTTTATATTTTGTCAAATCACTTTTTAAACAATTATAAATTGTCACCGTTCTTCTTAGCCATGTTGTTATAACTTTATATAAGCAACTATTTTTTTCATACTTACCACAAATAATCATTGAATCTTATAAGCAACCATAAAATCTTATAAACAAGTCACAATTTTTTTTTCTCATTTTGACATAAAAGGGAGATGGAAAAGCTCAAAAAAAGGTCCTTGTTGTTGAACTGGATTCTTTTTTATGCATGTGTTGATGTTTTAAGTTATAATATAATTTGATTATTTTAACAATATAGGAATAATACAGGCAGAACACTACAACATATATGTATTTTATCATATATCTGGTTTATGATTTGTTTTACAAATGTCAACCAAGAATTAGATGCATTTGAAAAATTTGTAGCGAGCAAACTCTCGAAAACCTACTAACCTTAAAATAAACAATGCAAAAATGTTCTTTTATTAGTTTAATAATGGAAATCATACAGACATACTAAATGTTATGAAAATAAAATGATGTTTTTGTAGACATTGAAACTAAGTGGCTTTTGAGCTTGCAACTTGATGAAATTGATGGGACCCTACTAAAGTTTTTAAAATGTGGACTATAAGAAAACTTAATAGGGTTTTAAGTATGTCAAGATACAATATACTTCAAGTTTCATGTTGGCTGTGGTATTATCAAATCAATAATTAATTACAATACTAACAAATAATTTGGGTTGTTGAAGCATATATTCTTAAATTTGGATCATTCTAAATAGAAAATAGGGTGAATACATATTACAAAGACATTCATTGATTAAAAAATAAATAAATGTCATCAATAATTATGAAGAAAATGACCAAGTAAATCTTATAAACATGGGTTGAATTGATAGAATTTAAAATAATTCAAGATACATTTGTCTAGAACCAATTTTTCAGAATAATAATGTGTCTTGGTATATATAAGGGCGTCAATATGATGTGCCCCTTT